>LZPO01076596.1:30417-48385 GCA_001675575.1 Neotoma lepida
ACTTAATTTTTAATTAGTATATTTCTAAGCAATATTTACTAGCTGAGAAACCCTGCTTCACTTCACTTATCCTCTGAAATACAGAGGGTCAAATATTCTAAGGTAAGTGTGTATCATTTCTGGATCAAATACTTCCAAAGCATCAACAGGTTAGGATTCATGTGTCCCATTAACTACTGCATGCTGAGATGNTCAGACACAAATATCAGCAAACATATGTGGATCTATAGGCCAAAAATTAAAAAAAAAATACACATATCACATCTTCCCTTCTTAAAATAGTAACTATCCTTGTTTAAAATTTTAGGTTCCTTTAGATGTTTTTNAATACAGCGACTCAGGAATATCCTCATTGCCTTCAATGTGAACTNTCTCCACTGTCTTTGTTACTCACTGACCAAGTGTAAACAGTTAGTCTCATGTATAGTACATTAAGTAGACAAATTCCTTTTACTCAAGCAGGAAGACTATGAAGGTGCTAAGATACTTCAATTTTATTATGCATGGTGTGTCTGGATCATGAAGTTGAAAGGTGAGCAGCTGCTATGGCGTCTTGAATTTTTGGATGCTGTGTTCAGTATTTAGGGTATGGATNTATATGCAAATGCTGCACTCACATTCATGCTGGATTTTAGGTGCCTTTTGGAGGTAAAAATTCCAACAGCTAAAGTTATATTCTAGAACCCTGCGGCTAACATGCCCTAGGAGCTTANTAACCCTTTATTTTCAGTAGGTGAATATTCCAATGAATACTACTTTTCCCTTGTACAGATATTCCACAGGCCTATTTTNTNGTAGAGGCTTACTTAACAGAGCGAGTCAGTGCTCATAATAATCAATGTAGCAAATCTGTGTCATTAAACAGTACACTTCAGTTTTGGATTCCCTTCATTGGTAGATATTTCTGACTCATACTTCTCATTCTGAGAATATTACTTTGTAATATTACATTAGCATGTTAAATAATCAGTAGAATATACTCGTTTCATATACTTTCATTTGATTTGTAGTAAAGTGATCTTGGTATACATTAGTCTCCTTTTGCTCTACTGTAATACTGTTTATTGTATGCATGCCATTGCTTCTCTTTCTTAAATGAATTTGATTATCACACTAAAGACTACTAAATTGAATTTCCTTGTCCATGGATCAATATAAATGAAAATAAAATAAATATTCACAATGTTTTAAACTCAACAATGTTTTAAACTCAACAATGTTTTAAACTCAACAATATGTTAATTGTGAATACCATATTTATCAGCTGTTCATGAAGGGTGTTATTTCCCCAAGCCAACACATGAACTTTTGCGTGATACCTTCATTTCAATTTGAAAGACAATAAGTACAGAGCTATTCAGGATCAAGCACAAAATTTCAACAGGCCTGTTTGTTGTGAGGAAATATNGCAGTTTTTTCATGATGTAAAACAGCTTACAAGAGTGAAAGAGAGGGTATTGTCTGGGCTGATGTAATGTCACTCAAAATTCATGATTTCAGATATTGCAACAAAAAGATGAAAGATTTTATTGGATTCTATTCACATTCTATTGTTGAAAAGTGCCAAAACGAGACTAACATGTTTTATATTGCTTTCTGTCCATTGCATGGTGCTTTCAAAAATATCATTTGGATGATTTAGATCACCTATTAGAAAATAATACCAAACATAGTGGTGAGAAGGTATTTGTTAGTGAAGAATATTGTCTGAAAGGAAAATGTTTCATGTCAATTCTGTGTTTTTATTGCTTAAGCACCTAAAAAGCATAGTGATTTTGAANACTTCAATACAGAAACNATATGTTAATCTTTANCTTTTTCTTTCTATTTAACTGGGTTCACTGAAATTTACTAGCACTTTACTTAGGATTTAAAATTTAAACCAGAGGANGTGACATTTCATTTTCTGACTCTAGGATGGAGATTAAAAATTAAAAACCATGGAAGTTATAGAATTAACATGTCCCTTACTCTCCTGGAATAATTCAAATATGCAAGTAAAATATCAGTAGATCTATAGCCGAATATATAATTTTATCAGAAGACAATGACAAAATTATAAATATTTGAATGTACTGAAAATTAAGGAAGAATCCATGTATTTGGTGTGTATATAACCTTGGCATTCCAAAATTGAATGTTATAAAGAAATGAATTCCAAACTAGCCACTTGGCTTAAAAAAACTATCTTCAAGTGTATTTAAAGGATACTTTTCATAAAAACATATTTACAGATATTATACTATGCCAGTTCTATACTTTCTACTAATTTGTTAGCTTTCAGGTAACTTTTAGCTGTGAAAATATTACAAACATGTGAAGGGAGCTAACAAAGAACCAGGGAAAACAAGCTACAGTGTTTTAAAGAGACCAAGGAGAAACGAAAATAAGAGGATTAAGTGGGGAGGGTGATAGAAGTGCAGGTGAAAGAGGAAATACAGGGAAGGAGAACTCATACTAAAGCCCTTTTTAACAGCCTTATGGAAACCTGCTGCTATAGGAGCTTCCTAAAACAAATAGATGAAAGGAATCTAAATGATCTCACCATATAATGGGGAGAGAATGCCATCACTAGACATCTTATGCTACCAAGTAAACCTCCNGTACAAAGAAAGGGGTACATGTTATAGAATATTATCCATAAGTCTCCTCCCAAATAAACATCACACACTATTGACGAGGCTATTGGTTTCCCTCCACAACTTGATGGCAAAACCTAACTGCTGAAGATACCAGTTCTTTGTATCATCAAACATGAAGAAATTGAGTCAGTGCCCAACGAGAAGCTTCACCNCTATTGACTAGCATTCATGGTGCTGCAAGGTACTCCTCATGCTGCTAGAGGAGAAAAGTAATTGTCGATATCACCCAGTTACAATTCTTGCAACTTACAACAGTGGCCTGCCCGTGAGATACACTTGTGAAATAGTGGCACAAATGTTACGGGATAACCAAGCATTTTTTATTTAATTTAATTCCTACTCCATGAAATGAGATCCATACCTGACACTGCTAAAGGGACCAAGAACCCAAGACTCCATCGATCTTGGGTGCTAGCGGAAAATGTATTACATATATTCTGCTAAAGGAACATGGCAATAAAAGACTCCATTGCTATATTGCCATACTCATAGATCAGTACATCACTCAGCCCTCATGAAAGAAATTCCTTCTTGTAGTAGATGTTTAATAAACACAGATAACTACAAACAGACAAAGTAAAAGAACCCCAAATGGACAAAATGCAAAAAGTGAGAGACTAGATCACTCAGTCCTAAATGTCTTCATGAAACTTCTCCTTTTAAATCTCAGGTCTAAGCAGATTAATAAGCAGAATATTGTCAGAGCTAGAGGTGATGAATGATTACAAGGTAATAATGTCTTCCATAGCTGATACACAGAGGAACTCACAGAGAAAGCAACAGTACACACAAGATCTGCTCAAGTTCAAAGCAGACAAGAATCCCAGCACAGAGAAGTGGGGATGAGCACCAAGTTTTACTCCTGATCAAGAAGTAATTTGTAATTCATATCTTCTGGGAAAGGGAACAGCACATTTCTCCAATGGATNATCCCTGGGCATATCAACCATACTAGGGCAGGCCCCCTGCCTAGTAGAGTAACAGTAATGGGCCAACACAAAATTGACTAGGGGTGGTAATATTTTATCTATGTCCACCAATAAAATTTATCTGAAGATCAGAGAAACAAGGTCAGCTGCTAGCCTTGCAAAATTATCACACGCCCTTAATCCTATCACTTAGCAAGCAGGGTCTGTCTGGATCCCTGTGAGTTCCAGGTCACACTAGGAACCTGTCTCTTATACACATCTAGATGTGTATAAGAGACAGTTTAATCCCAGCATCAACCATAGAATTCTGGAGATCTATACAGACAGGTAGGAAGTGACAGATGGGCGACAGGAGGAAGTGATGTAGCTAGGCTGAAAGAACCAATGGGAGAACAGAACAGAAAGGGATATAGATGTGGAGGTATAAGGAATTGGGACACTCTCCATTTGAGAGCTGCGGCAGCAGTCTAAGGTGAGGCTGGTAGCTGTTCCTAATTCCTCTGATCTCTGTCAGACTTNCACCCCTATCTCTNCCTCTGTGTTTTATTTAACAAGACCATTTAAAAAATCCTTCTTACAACTAGGTGTTTTTATGTGTGCTGGTTTTGATTTGGTTTAGTTAGATATTTTTTTCTCATTGTATTTATTGTTATGTGTTTCACTTTCTGTTTTGTTCTTGAGAGAGAGAGAGAGCAAACATGCAGTGGGTAGGTAGAGGGGTGGGGAATACCTAGGAGGAGTTGGACAAGGGAAAAACATGATCAATGTCTAAATATATTGCATGAGAAATCAAAAATTGTAAATATATTCCAAAATATGCCATCTGACAATATAATGATAAATAATTAAGCCAAAAACCAATCAAGCACNGAACAAACAAACAAATAGACAAACAAACAAACACAAGCAGGTCTTATTCAGTCACACTTTCATNAAGCAGCAGAGTATGAAGGTCAAGCACAGTGCCAGATTCTGAGGAGTCAACTGGCCCTAAAATCAATGTATTTCACACTCTAAGAGAGATGTAATGTTCAGGTGGATTGTTATCTTATTGCCAAAGCTATATTATGTATATACNTAAAGAGATATCCATTATGAAATCTAGATGTTGATGTGAACATTTCTCTTTAAAGTTATGTATTGAATTGTGTTTTTGCTTTATTATCTAGCTCTTTATAGAAAGATAAGCTCTCCTAGGCAGAAATTTGGTAATGTTGAATTAATAAATTTATGTCCTCAAAGAAGACCATAGATCCTGATAAATATTTATTTGATGACTTAATAAAGAAAATTATTTTAAATTGTATAGACACAGAACAACTAGGATAATAAATATTGGGTTTAAAATGAAGTAAATTATAATCATGTTAATAGTTTTTGTCTATTTTCTTAAAGAAATCGTGCTACGTTTACACAGTGGTACACTGTTCAGCTCTTAAAAAACACAAACCCATAAAATTCGGAGGTAAATAGATGGGGCCAAATAAAACAAAATCATCTTGAGTAAGGTAACCCAGAACCCCACCNAGGAAAATATGGTATGTAGTCACTTATATGTGGGTGTTAGCTGCTAAGTNTTGGATAAGCAAGCTGTAATCAGTATAACTACATAATTGAAATATAGAATAAGGGACGGGGGGTGAGAAGAATCTTCCTTGGAAGGTGAAATATACTAGATAGTTAGGTATGGATGAGGAGAGTGGGGGGCCTGTTATAGGAGGATCAAAAGGGGAAGTGGAAGAAAGAGGGGGATAAGGGAGGGAACACAGTGAGGGACAGATAAAACTAAAGCCCATTTGAGGGGTTTTATGGAAACCTATTTCAGTTGAAGTTTCTTAAAATATAGACATGCATCAAGGTAATCTCAATGAAATTGCCAAATTATGGGAGAGATGGAGCTCCAATTCGATATCCCTCACCAGCAAATGAAGCCTTGGGTGCCAGAAATGAATTATAATTATTTTACTTGTTGGCCAGAGAAGCCACATGGAAATCTCCGAATAATCAGGCTACCACCAAGNCTATTGATTACTATCCACAAACTGAAGATAAACAGAATACAGTCCACATAATCAACCAAGCAGGGNTCATAAGGGATCACAGATACTGAAGTGCCAGTCAGAGCCCTGTATGTGTCTGAGCTAGGTCCTCTGCATACTCATTATAGTTGCATAGTTTGCAACTTGTTGGACTCCTAATAGTGGACGTGGAGGATACCTCTGACTTTTTTGCCTGTGCATGGGCTGTCTCTTATACACATCTAGATGTGTATAAGAGACAGGGAGGTAGGAAGGGACCAGGAGTTGGGGAAGGGGGAAACTTAGGTCAGGATATAATGTATGAGGGAAGAATTTAAAAAGGAAAAAAATGATGGTATAAACTTATTGCTGAAGACAACACCTACATAAGTATATATAACAACAACTATATAACTCACTAAAAACAGAGAAGTTAAGCTGGTACCAACCTAGAGCCTTCACCCTTACTGACTTGTGTTCACACTGCTGGAAGGTATACTGTACACTACCAGAGAAGGAGAAAAATAAACACCAACCCAGCTCCAAACCATGTGATATTCAATGGTGATCTGCCAGCCAGTAAGAAATGTTGACACAATAGTGGCACAGAAGTTATGAGAGTAACTAACCACTATCTTCTTGGAATTTTGGCATACTCCATGAGTTGGAAACTTTTCTTAACAATGCTTGAGTAGCCAAGAACCTGAGACTAGCCCATGAACCTAGGGGGCAAAACCAAATACTACCATTCTGCTAAAGGAACAGCAATAAAATGACTCCTAATGACATGCAACTATACCCATAGATCAGTATCTTGTTCAGCCATCATCAAAGAAGCTTCCACCTGCAGCAGATGAAAACAAATACCCACAATTCAACATTATGCAGAGAATGAGAAAATGGAGCACTCNGTCTTAAAAGGGATGACTCCATCTAATCCCTCCCCTCACAATCCAATGGAAGAGGAGGGAGAATGATTGTAAGAACGAGTAAGGATGAGAGATACCAAGGAAACAAGACTTTCTGGATAGAATAGGACTGACACGCTTATGAACTCACAGAATGGAAGCATGCACAGGGCCTGCATGGGTCTGTGCTGGATGGGTTCCCAGCTCTGTGAAGGGAATTCCATAAAAGCCCCATCCCTAACCCAGAAATGATATNCAGTTGATAATTGTTCACAAAGGAAAAATCAATTTTCTCCAGTAGAGTCTCACTGGTTATTCAAATTACACATAAGGACAGACCACATGCCCAGCAANAGANGGCCAACACAAAATGAACTCGATGGTATTTCTGGAGGGTTTTGGTTTCACAATGCTNGATCAGAGCATCTNGTTCTCTCTTTCTCTCTCTCTCTGAGCCTTACAAATATTTTCTTCATATNTATGGTTTTGTAATTTTTATGGGATTTCTGTGTGTGTGAATGTTTGTGTCTGCAACTACATGTGTTTCTGGTGCTTTTACTTTGGCTCTTTTGTTTTTTTAACCTCCCTATTGTATATTTGTTTGTTTATTTGTTTTGTCCTATTTAGGTTTATCTTTTCATTGTATCTCATTTTATCATTTTAATNTTTTCTATTTTTTTAAATATCTGTTTCATAATGAAAGAGAAAGCAAAAATAAATGGCATGGGTGGTTAGGGAGATAGTAAGCATCTNGGTGGAATTGGGTGGGTGGAAAGTATTAACAGGAAATATAGTATNAAAAATATCTATTTTCAATAAAAAAGTACTACTCTCTGGGCNTGGTAATGCACTTCCCAGNACTCAAGTGGCTTAGCAGGAGGCTGCCCATTAAGCGCTTTAACCATCACAATACCATTAGTTGATTGGCCTCTCACATCACAATTTTACTGGTAAGAAATGTGCAAATTTCTTTAAAAATACACTTTTAGTACTTGGGATAGCAGCAAGAAAATCACTGAATATTGGAGATAAATGACAGCTTGGTCTACAGAGTGAGTTCCAAGATAGCCAGGGCTACACAGAGAAGCACTGTCTTAAAAAACCAAACACCAACAAACAGAAATTAGCANTTTAAGATGACTCTTCTATGGTTAATTCATTGGAAATTTCCTACTGTGTTTATGTACAGCATTGTGTTCATGCATGTGCACAGGCAAACACATACACACACACATACACACACACACACACTCACACACACACACACTCACCAGAATAACCATTAAAATACAAAAATAGAATCATTCTCTTAGCACTTCTTTTACCAAAGATGTAAAGTAAAAAAGAATATGAGTAGTTGTTATAGTCAAAGAAATATTTTAGCTCTTTATATTTAGGATTTGATTTGTCAACAATACAGTAGGAAGCTCTTGATATATATATATATAATATATATATAATATATATATATATATGATAAATGTGTGTGACAGAAAAAAGATGTCCTGATCCTGAACAAATACTCGTCTACTTTTTGTTTTATGAAGTATTTCTCTCAAACATCAAGGTTATTGCTTTCTTTCTACTATATTTATGGGAAATTCATACAGTGCTAGCTGCTAAGCTGTAAAAATCTGAAAACATAAAATAAAACTTTCCAGGACACAAACACACAGAATTAAAATTGTTAGACTAGTACATACTGCCGTGTATTGTCCTAATGGAAAATAAATACAACATGTGTATCATATAATTTTCCTCACACTACAGATAAACCAGTGCAGACAAAGCAAACTTTACTCCTAAAGTTTATAGGCATGAATCTCTGCAGT
Source organism: Neotoma lepida (assembly GCA_001675575.1). Lineage (NCBI taxonomy): Eukaryota > Metazoa > Chordata > Mammalia > Rodentia > Cricetidae > Neotoma > Neotoma lepida. The sequence continues at coordinate 38,747 of LZPO01076596.1, forward strand.
TGTCCTTTGGAACTCATAAAAATATACTTTAACTGATAAAATAGAGGAAAATAGTTTTTTTCCTCATAAAAACATGTTGCAATTTTCCCTAGAGGACAAGAGGACAGAGTGTTATGCTGATAATCAGAATGACCCTTTTCTCCTCTCTCCCTCCTACCACAGAAACTAAGATCCACAACTGTCCATAGCTTGTAGGTTACTTCATGTTTCAAGGGTTCTAAATTTATTACTGTTTTCCAAATACAATTCTTGATGATTTAATCAAAATTATTTGTAGGAGCTCACCAGTGAACAATTATAAATACATATGGAAAATATACTTTCTCACTTCCTTTCTAATGTTTTAATTGATAGAAGTACATCACTTTCCCTCATCCCTCTCTTCCTTCCAGCTCCTCCGAGGTAACTTACTCCAACCTTTCCCATGATCCCTGCAACTCAAACTGATTACACACACACACACACACACACACACACACACACACACACACACTTGCACAAGAGTATAAATAGAATCTACTGAATTTGTTTTCTTGTTTATGTGTATGTGGTTGTTTTACAGGTGACCACTCTTCACTGGCCAACCATCAGGTGCCTCATTCTTGAAAGAGGCTATTTACCCTCATTCCAGCAGTCATTAGCTTCTTATAGTTCTCTTTCTAGGGGTGGGGCACTGAGAAATATTCCCACTTCTATGTCCATAGATACCACATATTTTCTTTTCTTGTTTATGCAGCCATTTCTAGGTGTTGCACCAATCCTAAACCATCTTAATAAAAACTTGGAGCCAGATATCAGGGTGAAAGCTGAAAGATCAGAGAAGCAGAGCAAGNCAAAACCACCACCTCTTAACTCACCAACTCCTCAGCCTGAAAGAGTATAAATTTCTGTTTCATTCCGCCTTATATTCCTTTCTCGGCCCAGCCATATCACTTTCTGTCTCAACCTTTCCTAGTGTTGGAATTAAAGGTGTGTGATCTCAAGTGCTGAAATTAAAGGCATGTGCCACCACTTTGCTTGATCTCTATGGCTAACTCTGTGGCTAGCTCTCTTCTCCGATCTTCAGGAAAGCTTTATTTCCTTGATTACAAACAATATATCACCATATCTAGGACAGACAAATTTTCTTGTATTCCGGCTCTTAAAATCTTTCACCTCCTCTTCTTGGGTATTCCTTGAGCCACAGAGGCAGGAGCTGTAATCTAGATGTATCCACTAAGAATGGGCTCCACAAAATTCATTGATATCCACATTGTGTCTAGTTGTGGTTGCCTGCAATGGTCCCCATTTGTTGGCCTGGTACTGAACACCAAGCTGTCTTTCCAGAGAGAGTAAGTTCTTGGACACTATAAAAAATCGATCACCATTTTTCTAGATCAACAAAATTCCCTCCTGCATTTTATATCTTNTCTTAAGATGCATAGGGTGTAGCTATGATCTCTCATCAAACATGTCTCTGTTGACAGAATATGGAGACATTCTCATTTCTTATATTGTTTCAGATTTCAACGTACTTGATGAGATTTTTAAATTCTTTTTTTGAAAAACAAACCTGTATTTAATGTTCTTGATGGNCTAATGTCAAATAAAATTTGTCAAGTTGAAACTTCTTAAGTGGTAANATTATGTTTCTTTGCATGGATCATACTATTTCAGAATTAGCCTTCTCTTTCAGAAAAAAATGGATATGTAGGCCCTATGCAGAAACAATATTGAGAAGCACTGGGTTGTATTGCAACAAGCAAAATTTTCTTTAAACAGATATATAATTAGTATTAGTATTTAAGTATAAAAGAAATATCATTTTTTGTTATCTGTAATACGAAGGCTATTACATACAATTACTTCCTATTGAGGCATNGAGTTTGAGTTCTAAAAGTATCATTAGAATTCCATGCATGCATTATAGTCTGAATATGTTTCCTAAAATGTATCATGTGGNAATTTATACTTTTGTGTGATAATGTGTGTGGGTGGGCTCTTTGGTGAGGTATATAGGCCATGAAGATTCTTCCCTGAGGAATTGATTCATCATTAAAAAGAACAAAAATAGTTCTGTAAAACATCAATTTCGACCCCTCTGTTGTATAAAGTTGCTGATTCCCTCCCCTATAATGCCCATAACAAAACAGGATCACACAGATAGCTGACAGTCTTGAAACTTGGCTATCAAGTTTCCTTGTCTGCAGAACTACGAAAAATACATTTCTCTTCTTTATGTATCACCACGTGTCAGGTAATTTATTATAGAAACATAAAAAGGAGTAAGATAATACGGCAATACTTGTGTTTCATGAAGATTTAATTATTTCCCATTGGAGTTCACTGTAGAGCAGAATCTTGTCCACANAAAGATACCTGAAAGCTAATCTCTGGAACCTGTAATTATGTTAGCTTACAAGGCAAAATGGAGCATATTGAAGAGAATATATTAAGGACTTTGAAATATGAAGATTACACTATATCATCTTGTAGAAGACAATGTAATAACAAACATTCTTTTAAGAAAGTAAGAGATGCAGAAATATAGAACAACCCATGGTTCCCAAGGTCAAACATAGAANCATTGGCTGAGGAATCAGGTCACCTCTCAAAGGCTCTGAAAAGAGGAAAAATTTTCAGTTAGAGTCTTGGACAAAAACATAGCACCTAATTTTATATTTTCAAATAGTGTTTCAGAATTCAAGATTCAATAACTAAAGAAAATAAATTATATGGCTTTAAGCCACTAATTTGTGGCAGTCAGTTGTAGAATCTGTGGAAGGCTGACATGCATACAGTATTTTGTAGACTCCTTTCAATTTAACATGTTATAACCATGCTTACTCTTAGGTCTCTAGAAAGTTCATTATTATCATATATTTAACATAGAGAACTCAAGACTGAATAATTTCATGTTTTCCAGGGACTGAAAAATAAATCTTATTTTATTAGCCACGTGTAGTGGAACACATGTCTAATCTCAATAGTTAAGTGGTGGACANAGGAGGCTTAGAAGTTGAAGAAACTGGGCTATGTGGCATTCTCTCCAAAACAAAAAGGGGGGAGGACTCANGTTACTAACTGGAGGAATTTAAAAATTCCACTCTTTATGTATTCATTGTTTATTTATAACTTTTNTTCTATTTTCTTAAGGCTTTAGTGATGTGTTGTGTATAAAATATTCCCCTTCTCCACTTCATAGGTTCCTCATATGCATTATTCATATACAGTAACGGCTGTTTGCAATTGATTAGTTCATTTGGTTGGTTTTATCTGACAAAGAATAGATTTCCCTTTACAAGGCATTGCATTATTCTTTCCCTGCCTCACTGTTTTGGAACTTTTACAACTGATTCCTTTACAGAGTTTTTCTATTTGCCAATATCTCCATTAACAGAGACTCATCTGAAAGGACTGTGTCAAGAAAGAGATAAATGCTGGAGTGATTGCCAGTGTTCAAAGGTATTGAATTCTGCAGATGCCTCTTTCATTTTCCTTGCTGTCAAATCAATGCCTTCTGCTTTTGAGTCTATCAGGATATTGAAAGATTTCAGGAAATACATCCATTTCATGTAATGTCTACTCTGACAGTGATCTGAAAGATGGAAGGGTGCATTTATGATTATTTTTCTTTCGCACAACTTGAGTATCAATACCTTTTACAGAAATCAGCAAGAATAGTCCAAGGGTTAATGTCTCATGTCTCATACCGCAAGAANTGACAAGACAAACTGACTTTTGAAGATCTCAATCATTCTCTTTCTTCTACCATACTGGTTGTATCCTGTCCTCAGAGAAAGGCTACATAAGGCTCACCTCACTATCTCCATTTAATTCAGAGGAGGACCTCAATGCATGGAGTGGTGCTCCCCACAATTAGAGTGGGTCTTGCTTCTACATTTAACCCTGTGGTGAGATTTTGTTTGTGATCTAACAAATAAAGCTTNCCTGGAGATCAGAGAGTGGAGCCAGTTACTAGAGGCCAGGCAGTGGTGGCACATACCTTTAATCCCAGCATTTGAGAGGAGGAAACAGGAACTGATATGGCTGGGTGGAGAGATGAGCTTGCCCCTTTTGCTCTGAGGATTTGGTAGAGGTAAGAAGTCTCTCTAGTAGCTGCCTGCTAAGTTTCTCTGANTTTCGGCTTTCATTCTGATATTTGACTCTGGGTTTTTATTATTAAGACCAATTAGAAATCATGCTACATAACCCAATCCAGAAACTATCTAAAACATGCTTAGAAATTTGGCTCCTAAGTGATGATAGAACTTACTAATTTGGCAATCAGTATTAGTCATCAGAATTGATTACAAAGTTAAATGGACCACTCTAAGATGATTAGGGTAGATGATGGCCAAAAAGGACATTGTGCTAATCTATATTTTAGGCAAGACTTATATTCTTTAAAAGTCTCTATGGCAGCCATTTTTTCCTGAAAGCAATTTTCCTCTTGAGTTAGTTATATTCATTCTTATGGATACTGTCAGTAAAGTGTCCCTTTCCTTTCATTTGAATATCTCAGTTAGATAGTAATTTCTTTAGTTTTAGATAGTTTTCTATTAATGATATTCTAAGTAGATCATAATGTCATGGTCTACTCATATTCCATTGAGACATTTTCATTGTTTATTTCACGTATGTCTTACACATGTGCAATATAAGAGTATATGGAGCCAAAGGACAATTTTAAGAATCCTCTTCCCACTTTGTGGATCTCATTGGTTGAATTCAGTTTATTAGGCTTACTAGCAAGCACGTTTACATGATGAGACATATCATCAGACAAGATACCATTCTCTGGATGTAGATTGTTGTTGCTTAATTTCCTGGTTTGACAACCAGTTGATTGTGAGGAAGGTAGTCATGTCAATGACCTCTAAACCTGCTAGTAGATAACTCCCTGTTTATGATAACTTTCAGATATTACATTAAGAAGCAAAATCACTTTCAATCTCATTCCTGATTTGTCAGCCTATACATAAAATGATTGACATTTAAGAAATTTAAGAGTGACAGTCCAAATATTTAATGATAAAGACAAGACTAAAAATTCCTTCTTAGAACAATGATTTTGTTGCATGTTCAAAATATTTCCCCAAGGTGAGTTTATCTTAATAATATACTATTTACCTATCATCTTAGGGACAATATATCCCCATTTGGACAGGCAGTACCCTTCCAAGACAGAATGGTTCATGACTAAATGACTTATAAAGCACTTAATCATGGACCTCACTTCGCTGTGTATATCATGTGTAAATATTGACCTATTCTATTCAAATACTCATAATGAAAAATTCTCCTTAAATTATTCTGACACAGACCTTACAACTCTATAAATATCTATATTTGACTTCTTTGGTGTAACACTGTTAATGCTTTCTGTTCAATTCTTAAGTAATAAATTCATCTTTTCCTGATCAATGGAGGGATTTGAAATAGAAAATTGACACTAAACCTATTGATGTCAGTTAATTAACACTTTGGTGCACAGGATAAAGAAATACTGGTTGTGACCGGGACTCTATCTCAGAAGTCTAAAGAGGATTGTTGTAAGTCTGTTTCTTCTGAACAATTTTCTAATGGGCCTTTTTGCTTTGTGTACTGAGATGATCCATAGAGATAATTTCATTCTTTAATAGCTGCTAAGTACTGACAATATTTGATGCTCTCTAATGGATCTTGAAATTTCCACAGAAATTAATAGTAAGTTCAAAGCAAAGATGACAGTTTTAAAGGGGAAAAGGTTATGAACACTTGTACAATTTTTTGGAGAAATCTGTTCTGCATGTGAGAATAAGGAAGTAACTCATATTCCTTCTTTAGGGGAAATCTCTGACATTAAGAAGGTATTCTTATGACCTCTTTTGTTTCTAAACAAAATATTTTTGGTTTCATAGAAGTTGTTCTTTTGAAGAAAATTGTTTTAAGACAGTTATTTTCCTTGTTATATTGATACTTTTTAATCTATTAGTAGAAAAAGAGGGAGGTAATCTACCTCACAAACATGAATTTGGCAGAAGTTGAAGNGATGAACACAAGTTTTACATATTTTATCAGATATTTATAAAGTTGTTTACTGACAAAATTTTTCCCATATGGTGTCATACTATGTTAATTTTTAAACAAGCATTGTATTTTATATAGAATTCGTTAGAACATTATTGAATCCTTGTGATAAAGTCTCTGTGATGGCTATTATTGGTTGTCAACTTGACTACATCTGGAATAAACTATAATCCAAAAACGGAAGGCACACCTGAGAGATTTTTTGCATCGTTTGAAGTAGGTAAATCTGGACTTTTCATTCAGACCTTTGAGGTAGGAAGACACAAATCTCTGATTCAGATCTTGAGGCAGCAAGACATACCTTTAATCTGGGACATACCTTCTGCTGGCAATCTATATATGGACATAGATGAAGGAAGCTTTTGTCTTTGTCTGCTTGCCCTTGCTTTGCTAGCACATCCATTTCTTCACTCAAATTGGAGCCTACTTCTTTAGGATTCCAGCATATACTGAAGACTAGCTGAGACATCCAGCCTTGTGGACTGAGCAATTACCTGATTTTTAGACTTTCCATTCACAGCTTGCAATTGTTGGATTAGCTGGACTGCAGCCTATGTGTCAGTGCAATAAAGCCTGTGTGTGTGTGTGTGTGTGTGTGTGTGTGTGTGTGTGTGTAAAGAGAGAGAGAGAAAGAGAGAGAGAGAGAGAGAGAGAAAGAAAAGAAAAAAAACTCATTCCATAAGTTCTGCTACTCTAGATAACCATGATTAATATAGTCTCTTATCATTTCATTTCTAAAACTTTAATTTATGTGGGATGATATGCAGGAGAAAGGGAGTAAATGGGTCCTCTGTAAGTATTTATTTCTCAGGCATCCTTCAAGGCATATGAATAAAAAATTGTCATCGTTTACTGAGACAACTAGGATGATCAATGGTTGGCAATACCACTGCCAGGTAGGAAAGTAAAACATTGCCAAATAATACCATACACATGTGTGAAATTCTTAAAAATAAAAAAAGAGAAAGAAACAACAACCACAACAGCATTTTATAAAGAAAACAGAGTCTAAAACATCAAATACTATAGTAGAAACGTCTCCAAGATGGTTGAACTTACTTTCACATATATGACTTTCATTGCTATAAAAATAAAATCAGCACTGTCTTTTCAAGGAAAATGATAAACATCCACAGTCTGCATGTAACTGGTTATAGGATAAAGGATAACCAAATGGATTAGTTTATACTAGTTATAAAGTAAAAACATACGAAGTTAGTTCTTCCCTGTCTTAGACATTTTCTGAGTTCTAGGTCACATGGTCAACACTTAGCTGGGTTCAAGGTTAAACTAAATATTATTAAGTTCCAGTAGCTTCCCCTTTATTCTATTCTTCTTCCTGATGTTGTGAAAAAAAATANCAGAATCAAGTTATGGTAAGAGTTTAATTTAGACTACAGGTTATTGTCCATCACCAAGGGCAGCCATGACAGGAACTCAAGAAAGGAATCTAGAGGAAGGAAGTGAAACAGAGACCAAAGACAGACACTATTTGCTGGTTGGCTACCCTGGGTTGCTCAGCTACCATTATACTAAAGCCAAGGTACACTTACNTAGGCATGGTGCCACACTGGGAGAGCTAGACCCTCTTCCATCAACGATTAAATAGGAAAATGTCACCCTTACANTGGCCATAGCCCAATTTCATCTTTGAAGTTCTTCAGATGAGTTATCTTCTTTTCAAGGGATTCTAGATTTGTGTCAAATTGACAGCTGAAGCTAGCTACCACACTCAGATAGCAGGTGTGCATCCCTTCAACAAACAGATAGGAAAAAAGGATGTTGACATCCAGCCCTAGTTCCTTTCCTGGTATACCTACATTGAAGAAACAAAGTGTATCATATTCTTCTTAATATATTGAGAAAATACTTNATCTCAATCACCCTTTACATTTCCTCCTTCCCTCAGCTGCCAGCATCTTCATCATTCATCTCTGGTTGTCTTCTTTTTCTAAATCCAAGACAATCATACTCAAGTGGTGTTTGGAGTCTGTTTTCTATTTCTGTTGTCAAAATTAACAAAGATGTGCAAATAAACCCCCGCCCCATGTTTCTAAAGATCCTATGGTGTGTTAAATGTTTCATNTGAGTGAGTACTATGTTTTTAAAAACATAATTTTTTTTCTTTTCTTTCATATTTATTCTTATTCACTAAGGCAGAATGCATAACATAGCAAGCATTGCAAAGAAAATATATTTGCTATTCAATTATTGGAAAGAGTATAATATAATTAAATTTAAAGATTCTGAGTCCAAACCAATTTGCATTTGACTTATTATAAGTCCACATTTTTCTATTTTTAGAATAATTTACATTAGTTTGCTAATAATTAACCAAACTCTAATTGAAGGAACTTTAAAATAAACTTTAAGTTTTCTTCTCTAAAGAAATGGAAAGAATGCATAAGGTGTCTTGAAAACTTAGGTTGTTATAAAATATAGTATAAGCCTGACATGAGGCTATTATTAACATTTTCACCTCCCTTTCCAACATCAATAAATGTAGATATTTCCAAGTAAGTTAAAACCACAATGATGATAAACCAACCGAGACATTTTCACANTTTTAGATAAAGATTATGGGCATAATGTACGTGGATGATTATATGTTTATTTGAGAACCCTGACAAAAGGGAAAACTTCTATAAAGATGCACCAGGTGTCTCTGGGAAGAGTGACTGAGGTCATGTTTTAGAGGAGTGGACACAAGGTCAATAGAAATTGAATCCAAGTCTGATAATCCAGTCATTTTGATTTGTAAAGGGGAGTGATCGCAGACAGATATGTGCAGACATGCTCAAACACAACCATGGAATCAGGCGAATAATATTCTATAGGAGTAAATGTTTCACACACTTGGTTCCATTATGTAGTCCTATGTGACTGCTCTGACCAAGGACCCATTACCACCAGAAGATCATTGGCTACCACTCTGNTTATTACCACTTCTATATGTGTCATGAAGACCTAGTTACCTGAATTTAGTTATCAAAAATGAAAACAGTAAAATCAGTTTTAATAATTTTGAAGTGGTACACATTTCAAAACATTTTTTAATATCTGCTACCTCTCAGTGCAGACATAATTTTATACCAAGGTATCCTGAAACACAGAAACACGTCCTTCAAATCCAGGCAGATTCATTACATACCCACACATACTCACATACTCATAGCATCACCAAGCTGTCATTATCATGCCATTTAAGGCAAGATCTGAAATGGAAATAATATCACTTCATTTCCTCATTCTGAATTTATTCAGAGGTTACTATTAGGTCTTCCAGTAAATGTGCATGCCAGACCAAAATAGAGACATGCAAAGCCAGTTCGTGACTTATTTCCAGTAAGCAGAAATCTTACCTTTTAATTTCTCTCAATTACTGACAGCAAAGCTCAGCTATGCTGGACTGAAATTTAGTTGAGTATTCTCACAAGCCGCTGCCCACACATGTTTCGAATTTTGCAAATAAGTACTTCAAAGGTTATCGCTGCTCACTCAAAGCTAACTTACAATCTCTGACATATTCATGTTTTCATAACACTGCAATTTTCCCAAGGAGAGGTATGCTTTTTTTATTCTATCCTA
>LZPO01076597.1:26221-48322 GCA_001675575.1 Neotoma lepida
CTAATGAGGCCTGTGGGTCATGGGGTAGAGCTTCAGGAATGATTACACAGTCGTGGGTTAGTTTGCATGACGCAGGTAGTTACAGGGAGTCGGCCTTTGTGCTTTGTCCCTGTGCATGCATTCACTTGCAGCCTGTGCTCTTCTGTTACAAGGACAGAGAACAGATGAGAGCAATTGGAAATCTGAAAGACCAATAAAAAATTGTTATCTGTGTGAAAAAAAAACTGGTAAGAAAGGGAGTGTGTGAAGGTGATTATGGAGATGTTAGAGAAGAGATATTTCATCTTCTATCAAAGAAAGTGAAAAAAAAAATAAACCAAAGTAGGAAAAACCCAAGAAATAACAACATAGAAATGCTACTTAGAAATAAAAATATGAAGACCAGAAGAAATTGAAAACTATCATGAATCTCAGATCTCAAAAGATAGACCCAAAATCTCAGCACTCAAGAAGCTATGACAGGAGGAAGGAAAGAAGAAGGGAGGGAGGCAGGGAGAGACGGTGGGTGTGAGGGAAGGAATGAGAAGCGAGGGCAATAAATGGGAGTAAATATAGATTTTAAAAATTATCATTATGCCTCTGGTCACAAACTTGGCCTTTTAAACCTCAAGTATGTGTATACCATTGGTAAAAAGAAATAATTAAATCTTAAAATCATGAACTGAAGCTCATGAGCAAATTTAGCAGGCCAAACGTCTTTGAATCCAGCTCAGTTCCCTGCCGCTTTCTGGGCAGGGTTTTTAATGAGTGTGAGGTGTGTTTCTGGAAATCAAGGGAAACGCTGCCTTTCGCATTTAGTAGGATTAAGTTGAAGAGACAGAATCACTCTTGCTTATCTAATCAGAAAAGTAGTTAATACAGAGAAAACAGCCAGAGAAAGAAATGGATGATGGACTAGAGAGGTAAGATTNAGTCATACATAACTTCCAGAGATGACTTTCAAGTCTCACAATGGACTTACGTGAGAGCAGCTAGTCCTATCACCACTGGGAATTAGGAGAATGGGAAAATGCAAGTGCTCATCCCACCCCAACCACAATCCACACTCAGAAGAGTTGCTCAAAGTGTGTCCACACAGCACCCTACAGCCAAGACCCAAACACCCGGGGATCAACTTTGCCAGAACAACAAAGGCACAACCTCCACCTTACATCTGCCTTTCAATCCTATCCATGAGTTCCTTAGTGAATACTTTCTTAAATATGGCAAGACCCTCAGATTGTAAGGAAATTGGGGGAACCAAAGAACAGTACTTTTTAAAGATCAGTATATGGTGCTAAAGCTGCCAGTTCACTAATAAGTGCCAGATGGTGTTGACCACCCACTCAGGTCTGGACTAAGGCTGGGGCAGTTATCCCTTGTTATGGAATTGTTAGAACAGTTCCTATAAATGACCCTATTAGAAAAGACAGAATTTTATCAAGTGTCATTAGTGAATGATAATTAATATAATGTACTTACGTGTAAATATGCATCATGCTATAACATCATGACTATTCTAGAGACAGACACGGTGCTTAGAGCTTCATGGACAAGACTATCAGTCAATCTGGACAGGAAAGAGCCTCTGATGATCCTATGGAAATGGGGCAGAAAGATAAATTAACTCGAAAATTAACTCCATATACCACTCAAATAATGCCTTCATTAAGGACATTTACAGTGGAATTCAAGAGAGTATCTTAAGCTAGGCCCTAGCATACTTGTGGCTAATGCAAAATGAGAGCCTTGTTTGTCAATAAGGGAAAAAAGAGTCCCGTTTAGAGGCAGTTTGGGAGTCTAAAGCCTGCCAAGCAAGGAAGCATATTAAAATCACTCCATGATTTAAAAGAAAACCAAAGAAACAACTACCCGTGTCCTAAAGTCCATGTATGCATTATCCCAATCTTAGACAGGTCTTTTGGTAAAGAAAAAGGATTAACTAAGTTGGTACTAGATACCAGAAGAATCTTTTTGAAATCTCACTATAAAATCTGACCAGAGTGGTCTCAGCTTATGCTCCAAGGCTACATTCCAAAACACAAGTAGATACTTCAAACCACCAATAGAACTGGACTTTATATACAAGTAGTGCATGATTTTGACACTAACTCTGACTGTTGGGAGAACAGTACATACATCATACACTGGATAGTGAGATGATTCTCATGCTGACATGAGATGGAGCTGATAGTTCAAGCCATTATCACACTACCCAAAACAGTGTACAACTTAAATTTTTGAATTGTTCCAGAATTTGCCATTCAGTATTTTCAGACTGTGGTTCACCACAGGTAATTGAAATGGCACATGAAAGGAGACTGCTAGATAGTGTTTGGAGTCAGTTACTAATTAGTAACTTAGTCAAAGGAGACTGCACATGTGCACAGAAAACATACACATCACTTGCATAAGCACATTTTAAGATTATATTAAGATCCCAAAACAAAGATTCCAACCATCATTAAAATGAAGTGGCATTGTGCAGGCATACATTCAGACAGAGCATTCATATACATAAAATACATAAGCAAATAAATCTTAATACTTACCGGGAAGGGGAGATACCATGATCACAAGGTGGCCCTCCTACGGTAGGTCTTATCCATTGCACTTCAGATGTGCTGAGCTGACCCCTGTCATTTCTCCAAATGCAGGAAACTTGACTGTATAAAAAAGAAAAGAAAAGAATGAAGTAGCAAGTATGAATGATCATCTTCATGGTTTCATGTGTAAAAAAACTGTACTGTCGCCGGGCGGTGGTGGCGCACGCCTTTAATCCCAGCACTCAGGAGGCAGAGGCAGGCGGATCTCTGTGAGTTCGAGGCCAGCCTGGGCTACCGAGTGAGTTCCAGGAAAGGTGCAAAGCTACACAGAGAAACCCTGTCTCGAAAAAAAACAAAACAAAACAAAAAACTGTACTGTCTAAGAAGGGCATGCTGGTTCTTAATCTTTATTCTCAGTCACATCTTGCTTTTCCTGTCTGCTCACATCTGTAGGCTTAAAGGACTGATCCAGTGGCTTGTTTCCTAGACTCTGGTGTCAACTGTCACTCCGGTGGGCTTAGTTGATGAGCAATGCTGACTGGAAACAGGAAAGAAAAAAAAGTAGATGGGACAAATCAGAAAACAATAAAGAGCCATGAGGAAAGAGATTTGCTTCCAATTATGTGGTCAGTAAAAGTGTCCAGAGAGAAGAATGTTTCAAAATGAGACCAGAAAGATGGGTATCCAGTTGGCAAACTGGGAAACAGAAGCATGTCTTTTCATGGACTCACAAATAATTTATTTGTGGATCAGTAAAACTTGACACAAACCGAGAATTCCAGGTAAAACCAGAGAGAGAGGTAGGAGTCACCACACTCAGGTTCTTGAGGCCAAGTGTTTTAATCAGAGAAATAACACTTTGAATATATTCGAGGAGGAAGACAATTTAGAAATTATAGAAGGAAGATAATTTGGAAATTATATCAGCAAAGCCCAAAATGCTATGAAAGTCTTAATTATTTTACTGACTTTAGTCCTAGGCTATTTATATATAATTCATAGAAATAACATTTATTTTCACTCTGGGGGGAAAAAAGAGAAGGCAGACTACACCCCCACATTCACTGCTCTCTGCCTTGGGAGCATCCCTGGCAGCAGCTGCTTCTGCCCCATGGCTCCAGCTGAGGTGGGAAAATACTACAAAGAGAAATGTCTGGAAGACCTTGGGCAAAGTGTTACAATTTGGCATTGAGCAAGGCTCCCCCTCCCTGAAGCTGGATTGAGTTGGTCAGTGCCACTGTCATAGATGCGGGGATACTCTGGAGTGGCTGACGGTAACTCATTCTAATAATAAACAGCTTACTTTTGGGTGGAGAGTTGAGATGTGTAATGGTTTGAATGAGAATGGCCCCTGTGGTGGTTTGAAAGAAAATGGCTCCCAAGGGGAGTGGCACTATTAGGAGGCATGGCCTTGTTGGAAGAAGTGTGTCACTGTGGGGGCAGAGTTTGAAGTCTTTTCCGCTCAAGCTTCCCTCAATGTGACACTGAGACTACTTCCTGTTGCCTGCAGATAAAGATGTAGGACCCTCAGCTCCATCTCCAGCACCATGTCTGTCTGCATGCCCCCATGTCCCACCATGATGATAATGGACTAAACTCTAAACTGTAAGCCACCATTTCAATTAAATGTTATCCTTTAGAAGAATTGCTGTGCTCATAGTGTCTCTTCACAGCAATTGAAACCCTAATTAAGACAGCCCCTATAGGCTCAGATGTTTAAATATTTGGTCCCCTGTTGGAGGAACTGTTTGGGAAGGATTGGGAGGTGTGGCTTTTTGGAAGAAGGTGTGTCACTGGGAAAACTTTGAGGCTTCAAAACTCTCCTACCATCCTCGGTGTTTTCTAAGCCCCCAGCTTGTGGTTTGACATATGAGCTCTCAACTGTTCCTGCTGCTATGCCTCTGCTCTGCCATCATGGACTGAAAACCTCTGGAACCATAAGCCCAATCAAACACTGTTTGTTATAAGTTGCTTTCATCATGGTATTTTATCACAGAAATAGAAAAGTGACTAATGCAAGATGTTATTGATGCATGTGATACATGAAATTGTACAATAGAACTACAGGTATAAAAGCATGCACAAAAAAGCCCTCACTGAAAATGAGCCAAAAATCTATACAAAAGTAACACAGAAACCAGAACTCAGGGACTGAAGATGGCTCCATGATGAAGGGGCTTGCTGCTAGACCTGATGATGTGAGTTCAATCCCATCAAACTTGAGTTTGATCCCAAGGACCCACAGGGTGAAAAAGAGAGAGCAGATTTCCTAGAATTGTCCTCTGACCTCCAAATGCACAGTGTGGGCCATGTGCATACAACACACACCAACAGAGAGAAAGGATGCTAAATTTTCAAGGACCAGATTCTTTGTGCAGCAGGACTTTCAGGCTTCTCAACTTCATCCTTGCTTTAGCTCTCACTTCCTCCCTGAAAAGTGTATCCTTTTTTAATAAATTCTCACTTTGCTTGTTACCATCTGTGTGTCTCTGTTCAACTACTTTTTCCAAGACATAGAAGCTGGAACTCCCAGCAAGTGCCCACTGAATCCTCTCTATTAACTAATATCACAGCTACTACTACATAAGCCCATCTGGGTTCTAGCTTCCTTCCTGAAATCCAGGCCCCTGGGCTCTGTTAACTTCAGCACCTCTTCTAGACCTTTCTGCAGCTTCCAATCCCCTGCGTAATCTACGCATCTAACTCCTCTCACTAAACTATTCACCTTTGCTGGTTGGACTCCAGTAACATAATTACAGGAATTCTCTTAAACTTATCTATAGTTCTCGAGACCAGAGAGCGTTGGTACTCAGCCAGGGCTTCTCCTGGGTAACCAACTCTAGTCCTTTCTTTCATTGAAGTTTATTGACTTTTCCTAGTGGAGTAGAATGTGGAGGTCAAGGGGTTCATGTAAGATGTGAAAGGGAATTGTTTTATTGGAACTATGAACCTCTGTAAGTTCTTAAGCAGGAAATAAAACTCAGCCGTGCTCCTCTGTTTAGGACAATAGTTCTCAGCCTGGCTCCCTATTAGAATCATCTGGGGAGCCTTAAACCCTCCCCTACTCAGAAGATTCTGATTTAAGTCATAAGGATGAAGAAAAAATATTTAAGCAGTGGTCTGTAGACCAACAGCATCAGTATGGCCTGGAACCAGTTATAAATGCAAAATTGGGGGCCCCACCCTCGAATTACTGAGTCAGAAACTTGGGATTGGTCTAGGAATCTTTTAAAGTTTTACCAAGTGAATTGATGCACACTAAGTTTGGGAACCATTATTTTAAAACTACTGAGGTGTAACTAATGCACAGCCCAATTAGAAAAACACAGACTTAGCAGTGGACCATCCAGGAAAGCAGAGCATACATTCAACACGGACTTGTTAAGTGTCTAATACATTTTGCAATTTCCTGTTGTCCTACAGAAAATAAGCAAAAGTTGAGAGCATTAGTAGGTTTTTAAAACTACACAGAAAGATGGTGCACTAAAATTTTAAAACTGGAGAAGACACAAAAATGTACTCAGAAGACACAAAGGAAAACCAGGAAGGTCATTTCAGCCAGGAGGTGGCACATATCTACAATCCCAGCATTCCAGAGGGCAATCCTGGGATACACACAAGTTCAAGGCCGCAGATACACAGTAAGATACTGTCTAATAATTACACACACACACACATATATATATATATATATATATATATTCTGAACTAAAAATTGCTACCTAGATAGTAAATGTACTTCAACAATAAGACTAAGGTTCACTGAAGAATGCATGTCCAATCATCTAACATACATGCCTCCAACTTGTCTTCAATTCCAGCTTCTTTTCCCACAAAGCAGTTACTTGTCAAGATGAACTTACATACCAGACATCAGCTCATGAGCCCAGGGCTGACAAAGGTTTTTCTGGCAATGGAGCAGTTAAAGTGGTTTCTGAAGAAAAGAACAACTCCATTGTGACTTAGCATAAAGGATCAAATGTATTTTGGTTCATTTAAAGTATGCAAGCAGTGGTGGCTTCAGGTGTAGCTTGTCCTTGTGGGCCTCAACTCCATTTCTCTTGGATTTACCCTCCTCATAGATTGTGGTTTTTCCTTGGTCCAGGTTGTTCCTCGGGATCTCAGCCTTTTGCCCCCTTTCTCCAGCTATGGAAGAAGTTCTTTTCTCTTGGGACAAACAGAAAGCTCAGATATCACTGCCATGGCAAAGTGGCATCATAATGCCAAGAAGCAAAATATCTGCTGTGGTAGAGAGTGGGCATGTTAAATTGTTCAAATCACAGCTTTTAAACGAGGAGCATGTTTGAGCCACCAAGAGTTCATCAAATAAACATTCATGGCAGCCAATGGTGATCAGAGAGATGTTTTCATGACTCAGTCAACTGTGCATTCTTTGACCCAGGTTAATCCCACTATTCAAATGTTTTGCTTATTGTTCAGGTTTACATAATTTCACTTAGTCATGTATTATATAATTTAACTCCAATAATGAATGACTAATTGGGAACCGAGAAAGTGGATGTGTTAAGATGTATTACTCATACTCACTCACCACCTTCTAAAGACAGCACCTTTTCCCTTCCTCTTCCGGGTGTAAGAGTTTAAGTGGGACTGTTAATCCTATGTAGGACTTTGTCCTAGAACTAAGCTGTGGTCATGTGACCCATTCCTTTCTGTGAGTTCCATTCTTACCTGAGTTGCCACAGACAGCAGCAGCTAACTGTCAGCTGCTGTGTCTGTGTGCTGACATGAAGACTACTAGTTAATTCTTTCCTACCAGGCTAGTAAGACCTTGCACCATTCTAGGTCCTTTTTCTTTCTCAAACCTGCTCCCTAAGCTTCCTTTCACGTGAGAGTCATCCCAAAGCCTTCTTGTCAANTTATTCAATTTAAGAATAATTTTCAAATGTTTCTAACACACATTCTGCTAAGCAGTGGGACGGTGGCTGTGACAGTGGCTGAACTGTAAAAGCCCCTGCCGCAGAAGCTGTCTGAGCTTGATTTCAGGAAACCACAGTTGAAGGAGAGAAACCAACTCCTGAGAGTTGTCTTTTGACCTCAATACCTGCACATGGCGTGGAAACAACTGTGCTTGACACACACACACACACACACACACACACAAAAACATACTTTAAACATTTTAAAAATCTAAAATGGTAATTCTAAACTTCTGTGTGATGGCTCACACTAATTTTATAAATTATATGCATCTGATCAAAACTTCTAGCAGTTCCATCAGTATGTTTCTAATCTTTTAAACACCACTATTTAATGGAAAATTATAATTGCATTTTGTCCAATTTAACTTATAATGTGTTAGCTGTTAGCAGTTTAGCCTTTCCAAACATTCAGTGGGTTATTTGTGGATAATGCTTGGAAATAGCAGCTTGAGTCCTCTGATACCCAACCATTTAGGAACAAAGGAAAAAGATTACAAAAATAAGCTAGCTTTTTTAGAGCAATTGTAAGAATTCTAAGTATAGGAACAAAAGCAGCTTTCTGTCAAGGCTTGATGCATTACACAGAGTTAAATTTTACTGTGTATTTTAATATCTATTTATCCCTATACTTATTAACTGCTTCTTCAGCAAGTTATGCTTTTTCTTATATAACAAAATTCAGGAAAAATGTAAATATTTTCTAAATCCAAAAATGTACACTTAAGCATTCACTAGATAATACCTGTAAAAACAATTATATTAAAGCTAAAATAAATGGAATAAAAGATCTTGTTATACCTCCCAGCACCCTTGAGAGGTAGAGTTCAAAGGTTCAAGCTCACCCTCAGTTACATAGTGACCCCCAGACCAGCCTGGGGTACATGAGATCCTGTCTCAAAAATAAATAAATAAATAGATAGATAAATAAATAAGGAGAAAGTTAAAGGTAAAGAAGAAGGCAGGAATTAAAATTTATAAAGCGATCGTTAAAGATACACTGATTTCAAAATTTTAATCTTCTTTAAAATCACTTTGTTATCATATCAATTTATGAGAGACTGAATGAGATTATACATGCCATTGATAGGTGTTTGGAATAAAGAAAAAAAAAAAAAAAACTTGGGAAACACTGATTCACTCTCCGGCCTGACAGGAAGCTAGAGGAATCCTTCCAGGAAAGGCAGAAGGAGGAAACGTTGCAGTGAAATACAAAGTGAGTAAGCCCTTACACTCAGCATACGTAAGACATCCTTGCTTCCTGCTAGTATAAATCATTTCAGTCTTTGAAATGCCAGCCAACAAGTCAACCCTAAGGCACAGGCTTTTACATAATTAGCATACCGTATGACTTGTGAGGCCTCCAATGAGTGTTGTACTGGGTCTGAATAATTTGTCTGGATATTTGGGTTTGGGTTTTTTGGTAGGGTGGGGTTGTTGGTTTTTGTTTTATTTAATTAAAATATAATTATATAATTTCCCCCTCTTTCCTCCTTCCATCCCACCCATGCCCCCTCCCTCTTATATTTATGGCCTCTTACTCTTTAATTATTATTGTTACATATATGTAAATAAATACATAAATCCAACCTACTGCATCCACTTAGTGTTGTTTGTATGTATATATGTTTAGGACTGACACTTGGGATTGGATAATCAATTAAGGAGCTCATCTCTGGGGAAGATTAATTCTCCTTCTCTCAAAANTCTTGTAGGTCTTCATCTCTGTGAGATTTTCCCGATCCACATTGGCATGTCAACATGAACAGTTGTCATGTCTTGTTTGAGCAGCCGTATTGTTGAGATTTCAGGACTGTAGCTTCTCTGTCATAACTGGAACACACAATCTTACAGCAGACTTTCCTGGTTCTCTGGGTTTTACTGTCTTTCCATCCTTCTTCTTTGAGGTTCTGTTGTGTTGTACGTGTATTGTAAGACAGATTGCTAAACCGTCTTATTAATAAAAAACCCCACAGCCAGATATTGGGGTGAACGCTGAAAAATCAGAGAAAGAGAATAAGCTACAGCCAACCTCACCTCGCCAACTCCTCAGCTGATCTTGTTTCCTCAGACTGAAAGCCTCTGAGTCCTCATCCGAATGGATCTCAGCTGAATTGCTTAAAAGCCTCTAGTTCCTGGTCCTCACACCTTATATACCTTTCTGCTTCCTGCCATCACTTCCTGGGATTAAAGGCATGTATACCTTTCTCTGCCCAGACATCAATTCCTTCCTAGTGCTGGGATTAAAGGCATATGTGCTTCCCAATACTTGGTAGCAAAGGCATGAGATCTCAAGTGCTGGGATTAAAGGGGTGTGCCACCATGCCTGGCTCTGTTTCCAGTGTGGCCTTGAACTCACAGAGATCCAGACAGATCTCTGCCTCTCGAGTGCTAGGATTAAAGGCGTGTGCTTCCATTGCCTGACTTCTATATTTAATATAGTGACTGGCTTTTTCCTCTGATCCTCAGATAAGCTTTATTAGGGTGCACAATATATTGGGGGACACAATATCTCACCATATTTCCCATTTTTTGTCTAAAATAAAAAATAGAAAAGTTATAACTAATATAAGAAAAACTATATACAATAAGTACAATAACTATATACAATGTATACAAGCAATAAATACATCAACAATGTCTAGTCCATTTGTATTTGACAAATTCATAGAAAATATTCCATTATCTATCCTATTTTGGTGAGTCTAAAATGTACCTAATTCATTTCCTATCCTAACTTATATGACCAACCAAAAGCTATCTTTTGATGTCTTTCAAACTTATACACTTTACATCTCTTAGTGAGTTTCTTTTCTGAATTTCTTAACAAGGAAAACTATAACTATTACTATCTAATCTTCAACTCCCTCAGAGACCTGAGAAGGAAATAATATTACCTAGTAAAACAGGAAGTGCAAACAAGCAACTTCCAAAAAATGTGAGTTATGACAGAAATAGCCAGCTGCCTGGACAGTCACCAGAGGTTTCTCTGAAACATTGGGGCATCATCTTTGGCCTACAGGCTTAGCATATCTGACAGTATAGATAAGAGGTAGATCATTGAATTTGAAAAAAAGATATAGAAATGATAGGATAAAGGGTAGATTATTGAATCTACTCTGAAAAGAAAAAAGAGAGGATATAGATATGATAAGATAAAAAGGTAGATTATTGAATCTACTTTTAGAAGACCACACTGGGGAATAGAGTCAGGCATGGTGACACACATCTTTAATCCCAGCACTAATCATAGAGGTCTGGAGGTCTGTACAGACAGACAGGAATTGATGTAGCTGGGCAGAGAGGGGAAGTGAGATGCAGAGCAGAAAGGCATATAGGCGTGGGTATACAGGAAGTAGGTCTCTTTGGCTGAGGATTTCCAAGTGGTAAGAACATGGCTGGCTTCTTTCTGCTTTTCTGATCTCTCAGTTTTTACCCCAATATCTGGCTCTGGTTTTTATGAAGAAGACTGTTTAGCAATTGGAATTACAGTGTATCAGTGGAGTCTGGACACCATACAGTCATTTGTTCTCCTCATTTGGACCACTTATGACTTTCTGTAATGGTCCCCATCTGTGGCAAAAAGAAGCTTCTTCGACAAAGGGTGGGAGCTACACTAATCTAGAGGTCTAAGGATGAGTATTTAGAGTGCAGTTATGAATTATACTGGTTTAAGAAAGTAGCAGCAGTAGACTCTCTGTTAAGATCTAGGACTTTACTAGCCATGGGTAGTTAGTTAGGTTTACTGTACCAGTCAATCCATCCTGTTGATTTGGCCCTAACTCTACTCAGACAGCTGTTAGCTACCACCAAGATAAAAGGGCTACCACTGCGCCTCTAGGGATATCCTGCCATGTTGGTCGTTGTTGTGGTTCATAGACACCACAGCTGAGTAAGACTATTGATCACTTTCCTCCCTTGGCAGCTTACAAAACATCTTTCAGTACAATTAAATTTAGTTCTCAGGGAGGAGGGTTTGGGTCAGACCCAGCCCAAATCATCTGAGTCTTGTGGCCAAAGTAGGTTGTATCTTCAGCAATATGAACTTCCTTTCAACTTCTGGGAGGCAAGCAAGGGCAAAGGTAATAGCCGACTTTGTTTTAGAGTCTCTTAGGTTCCCAGGACCAACAATGCAAAAGGAGGCTTCTCGTTCCTGATAGAATGACTCTAAGAGCTGGTTCTTTAAGAAGATAAATAAGGGCTGGAGAGATGGCTCAGTCATTAAAGGCAAGACTCACAACCTATATGGGATAAATATAAGAGAAGATAAACAAAATCAAAAGATCCTTGGCCCAACTATCTAAAAGAAAAAAGACAACCTATATTGACAGATCATGAATAAATAGGGAACTTCTACATCAGACATAGAAGAAATTTCTCAGGGAATACTTTAAAAACCTGTACTAGATTAGGTTGGAAAATCTAAAAGAAATGGATGAATTCCTAGATTCATCCAAACCACCAAAGTTAAACCAAGAAGAGATCAACAGCCTAAGCAGACCCATAACAAATAAGGAAATTGAAAGAGTAAGGGGAAAAAAAAAAAAAACTAAAAAAGCCTAGGCCCTGATGGATTCATGGCAGAATTCTACCAGATTTTCAAAGAGAATCTAAAAGTAAATATTTCTTAAATTGTTTTCAAAAAGGAGGAAGTGTAGACAGACTTTTCTTTTTGGGCTGCCAGCTCACAAATAATCACATGGAGACTTATTAGTTATGATAGCTCAGTTGATAGCTTAGGTTTGTTTCTAACTAGTTCTTATAACTTAAATTAACCCTTATCTTTTAATCTGTGTTCTTTTATGTGGCTTGGTTACCTTTACTCTGTACTCCCCATCCTGCTTCCTTTCCATCCAGCTGGCAATTCTGCCCTTCTTCTTCTCAGCATTAAACCCTGCCTAGCTATTGGCCGTTTAGCTTTTTTATTAAACCAATCACAGTGACATATCTTCACACAGTGTAAAGGGCTATTCCACAACAAGAAAGTGGAAAAGCACTCCCAAACTCCTTCTATGAAGCCAGTATAACTCTAATACCAAAACCAATTAAAGACACAACAACAAAAGCCAAAGCTACGAACCAATAACTATGATGAATACATAAGTGCAAAAATCCTCAATAAAATATTTGCAAAAATATAGGCATCTATCAAAAATATCCTCTACTATGATCAAGTTGGCTTTATTCTGGAGATGCAGACATGGTTTAACATATGCAAGTCAATAAATATAATAAATCATATACATGAGCTGAAAGATAAAAGTCACATTATCATCACAATAGATACAAAAAAGTCTTTAACAAAATCCAATAGGCCTTTATTATAAAAGTCCTAGAGAGAGTGGGACCTGAGAGAACATACTTCAGCATAATGAAGGCTATATGGGACAAACCCACAGCCAACATTATCCTAAGTGGAAAAAATTTAAAAAAAATTCTAATTAAAATCAGGAATGAGATGGGCCTGCTATCTCCATTCCTTTTCAATATAGTATTCAAAGCACTAGCTAGAACAATAAGGTAAGAGAAGGAAATTGAAAAGATTCAAGTAAGAAAAAAAGAAGTCAAACTATCCCTATCTGTGTATAATATGATACTATATATATAAGAAGAGAGTGCAAAAGTTCCACCAGAAAATTTCTAGAAATTATCAATAATTTTAGCAAAGATGAAGACTACAAAATAGATGTACAGAAATTAGTATCATTTCTATACAACAAATAAGGGGAGAAAGAAATTGTGGGCACACTCCCATTCATGGTAGCCTCAAAGATAATAAAATATCTATGAATAAACCTGACCAAGGAAGTGAAAGACCTCTGCAAGGAAAACTTTAAACCCCTGAAGAAAGATATTGAGGATTTAAAGCTCTTCTAAAATATTTTTAAGATGACCATTGCTCTAAAAACGATTTACAGATTCAATAAAATTTCAATCACAATCCCCACACTATTCTCCACATAAATAGAAAAACAATATTGTATGGAAACACAAGAGACAGACCCTGGATAACTAAAGTAATCCTGAGGTTAAAAGAACACTAAAGGGGTAAGAGGAGAGGTATTACCATTCCAGATTTCAAGACATATTACAGAGCGATATTAATAAAAAAAAACAGTACAGTACTGGCACAAAACATACATGGAAATAAATGTGATAAAATAGAAGATCAAACATGACTACATGTAGCTATACTCATGTAATATCTGACAAAGTGTTCAAAAATATACACTGGAGAAAAGACAGGATCTTTAACAGATGGTGCTGAGAAAACTGTATATTCTCATGTAGAAGAATGAAATCAGATACGTATTTATCACCCTGTACAAAGATCAACTCAAAAAGATCGAACACTTCAGTGTGAAACCTAAATGCTAAAACTGCTAGAAGAAAATGTAGGCAGTGCCCTATAGGATATAGGTATAGGAAAGGACTTTCTGAACAGGACTCCATTTATCTAAAAATTAAGGCCAACAACTGACAAGAAAGATCTCATAAACCTAAAAGGCTTCTGTACAGCTAAAGAAACAATCAATCCAATCAAGTGAAGAAGAAATCTACACAGAGAGTGAATGAGAACCTTCACCANCAATAACATGAAAAAGGATTAATATCTAGAATATGTAAAGAACTCAGAAAACCACGAGTCAAGAAAACAAGTGACCCAATTTATAAATGGGCTTTGGATTTGAACAGAGAGTTCTCAAAAGAAGAAATAAAATGGCTAAGAAATATCTTTTTGTTGTTTTTTTTTTGGAGACAGGGTCTCATTATGTTGCCCTGGCTAGCCTAGTTCTCACTATGTAGTTCTCACTATGTTCTCACCAGCATCCAATGCGAATCAATCCTTTTGTTCTGCCTCCTAAGTGCTGGATAAGCATATGTGCCACCACACCCAGCAGCATCTGCATATTTTGTGCTAACATTCAATGACCTTAGATTATTTTGGGACATTATTGATGTCAAATGATACTGTTAAACTGGGGGTACATATACTGAGACTAGTTTTCTACTATTCAAAACAAATATAGATAAGAGAGATCTTGTGTCTCAGCAGTGAAAGTACATGTCTAATAATCAGGAGATCCTAGATTCAAGTCCCAGTAGGGCCTTCCACCTCCATTGTGTTTCTAAAGAGAAAGGTGTTTTGTGTGTGTCCATGTGTGTTGTGTGTGTATATGTATATATGTGTATATACATATATATGCATTCATATATACATCAAGATGTATGTACATATATATGCATCCACATATATATCAAGATGTGTGTATGTATATATCCACATATACATCAAGATGTGTGTATATATATATACATCCACATATACATCAAGATGTGTGTATTTATATACGCATCCATATATACAGAAATATGTATATATATATGCATCCATATATACATCAAGATGTGTGTACATATATATGCATTCATACATACATCAAGAGATATATATGCATTCATATATACATCAAGAAGAAGAAACAGAAGCAGCAGCAGCAACGAATTTGAGAGGACTGGAAAATGGATACATGAGGAGAGGAAGGGAGAGGAAGGAGGAAGAAATAATGTAAACAGTACTCATATATGAGATTCAAAAAAAAAAATCAATTGACTTTTTAAAAAAGAGGTGTGGAGCCAACTCCCCTGTTCTGTTTGCCAACTAGAGCTTTGCTGTTACCCTAAGAACAGTCACACAGTGAACTTCACTACCCCCTTTGGTCGCTTCTGTTCGTTGAACTACTCATTTATAAACTTTTCCACTTTTTCTGACTGTTAAATTTTTAATAACCCAGATTCCATGATACGAAAAATCTGTAATAAAAAAGAGTTTCAAGGCTCTAGGCAAGATTACTACCTTTTCAAATGAGCTGCCCTCATAACCAAGAAAGGGATAGATGTCTAGAAAAGCTGCAGTATTCAAGTTTAATAATTCTTTGTTTTGGTTTTAAAAAAAACTGTTACAATAGTTTAACTAGGGCTTCACCTGAATTCCATGGTATAGGAAGTATCACGTGGATAACAAAATCTTGTTCTGGACCAAAGTCTCCATGTCCTTTTAAAGTGTTTTACGAGTCTCATAATATGTAGCTATAAAAATTGCATGAATGAGTAAACAAAGAAATGGGAGGAAAGTTCTGATTACTATAAAGTAATATTGCTGGTGTCTTCTACCCAATTTATTGGCATTCTTGATGTTTACTGTTTCTAAATTATGGCACAAAGGCATACATTACTTGGACACCCTGTGGCATAGCCTAGAACACTAAAGTGTCTGAGACCTTGTATGGCTATGAAACTTGGATTCAAGTATACTGTCCATGTCTATCCCCTTCCCTATCTGATCAGTGATGATTTTCATTTAAACTCCAGAACACTAAAAATCATAGTTTCTCATTACCACAGAGACACAGTCCTTATACTTCTGACACCACCATATCCATGAGAAATGGCCAACTTTCCCCTTTTGTGATCTTTCAGTGTTTCACTTGACAGCTAAGTCATCAAAGCATCCTGTAAAAATCTGCTTAATGGAGAGTAACCCTGAACTGTGGTATTAATGCCATCACGTCTTAACATGCAGGGTGTCTTCTAGAGGGTCAATTATACATCTTCCTTTGCTACAGATTCAACATTTGTATGGACAGATTCAAAGTCTATATGAAAAACTACCTTAGAATCAGGCTTAATCTACTCTACCATCTGACTTTATTGGATAACGAACACTCACTAGGCACTGCGTGAACTTTTTGAAGAGTTTTCTTCTGCTAAATTTCTCTGCATTTCTTTATTTCTCAAGAACTCCAGGGCCAGTAAGATGGATCACTGGGTAAAGGCACTTGCCACCAAGCCTGATGACCTGAGTTTGATCCCCAGAAAAAGAGAACTGACTATTGTGATCTATCTTCTGACCTCCATACATGCAGCATGGCAAATGCACACACACACACGCACACACACACACACACACACACACACACACACACACACAATAAATAAATACATAAGTAAATAAATAGTGTTATATAACATTATAAAAAAGTAAAGAACTCCAAATACTCATGACCAGTAAAAAGAAGTAGGGATAGGCACCATAATGTCCTCCATACTTATTGTATATTTTTATTCATATATTGATTATTTATTTGGGTGAAGAGTGTACTAAGGAAGCCACATTAGTCAAGGGAGGTCTATGTTTATGTATCCAACTCTAGAGCTGAGCTATCTAACCTTTGAAGTTAGTGTTTTCTTCAGAGACAGCAATGGGACAAACTTTGAACTATTCATGGCTGTTGTGGATTGTCTGGTGGGCTGAGAAGGTATAAGTAACCCACATGCTGTACCAGATGTGAAACAGCTTAGATGAAAAGAGAGGAGATGTCCAAAGAGTAAAAGCACCCAGGTCCAGAACTGGGCTATGCCTCAGATATCTTTGATAGCAAATTTAATATCTTTATATAAGACCATCAAATTATAAAACTGGTAGTTGACACAGCTCATAATTTCAAACATCTACTTATTCATTCTAGATCTGTTCATGTTTCCAATTCCTTTATTGATAGCAAATGAATTACCTTTCTGATCAGTGAATGGACTTTTTAAGTAAATGCAGTATATAAACTGTATGGCATTTGAGTATATATGTTTTTACTCAGTTATTTAGGAAATACAGAGAAAATTACCTATGTCATTTATCTAAAAGCAACTGAAATGACAATCTGCTGACAATCATAACAAAGATATCTAAAAATTACACTAAACCTCTGCACAACATTGAATGTAATTTTACCTAAATTTTTCAAGAAAAATGTGTGAAATAATCATTACACACTCTTCAACATAATTACCAAGTAAAATGATTTGCCTAGTCATTTTAGAGTTATAAAGAGAAAAATGATGGATTCCGTGGACGCAGTCCTTAGTGCATGGCTCTGGATAGTCTATGTGTACATGTACTTAGCTGAGGGACTGGCTGACTGAAGGTCTTTCTCTTGCCGACAGCCAGGGCTGAACATGGAAGGAACACTGGTCCAGGAGCTGAAAGATCAGACATCAGCTCTGCAGCATCCCTGGGAAAAACTTTCAGCCTGTTTAAACTCTCAGTTTTTTCATCTGTAAAATAGAATAAAAATATCTTCTGGCTTGCCCTGCTGGATTGTCAAGAGAATTAGAGGACACGGCTCATATGAAAGCATTTCGGAGACGCAAAACATTAATAATACACTTTTTATTAAATGGTAGCTGATAGTCTCCTAGTTTTACCCACATTTTTAGAAACTAAGGTAATTAGTCATGGCACTTAAGATATACCCCAAAGCTAAATTTGACATAAAAGCATCAAGTTCAAAGCCACAAACACAAACCGTGTCCTTGGGCCTGAAAATTATTCAATACCTTCTAGAACTGAGGTCAGTCTGCTGGAGCCTCGGGATGGTATCAGCAGCATGTTAATGATATTCTGCTTTGGCGCTGGACCAGTTTTCCTCTGACCTCAATATTACATTTTCAACTGTCACATGTTGAAATCCTGGGAAGCTGGTTGATAAGAAAAACGAGGTAGAATCAGAGCCCCTGGGGTGCCAATACTTGAGTCAGGGTAAGTCACTGTAAGAGGTCTTCAGTCACAGTTCTTGCAGTATGTTTAAATTGACGTTAAACTTCAAGAACTATAAAACAACCTTAGGGGCACTAAGGTAAAGTGTCAGTGTAGTCTCCGAATTCAGTCATTGGAAGCACCCAACTTGGACCCTTAAATGCATATACACTCAATTGTCCCCTGGGTAGTCAATCTAGACAGAAGTTATTCCCCAGAGTATCACTGGATGTTTTCCCGCTTGAGGTGGACAAGGGAGAAGAGCCCTTAGAGGGCATGACTTGTGCAAAGGGGTTCTGAAGAAAGGAACCCTGCTTGAGAATGTGTCTTGATAGCAATCTCATTGCCAGGAGTTAAAATTGCAGCTTTTTAGATTTCAGGCATCAAAGCAGCAAGACAGGTTTCTACGAATGACCTGATACTCTTCCATGCCCCTGCCATGTTGGAGTCACATTATATCTGGAAGCCAAGATACAGGCACAGAACTTTCGGTGTTTTCCATTAATGGCTTAGTTTGCACCTCTAGATAAAGATGTCTGGAAGAGTCCAAATCTCATGTACCACAAGGCTCCTTTGTAGTTTTCCATTGGCCTTCTATATTGTAGAACACAACAGTTAACCAGCAGAGATTCCAAAGGCTGGCAATAAACTAGAACAAATCTCCAAGAAGCAAATAGTAGAAAAGCAGAAATTGTAATAAAAACCAATGATGACGAGGAGGAAATCTTACATTTAACTCATTTTACTTATTACAGGCTCCAGCCATCTGTTCATTCATCCTTTACTCCATTATTGCAACCTTTGTTTTATAAAATAACAGCTAATTAAATATGTGACTGCCTTTCCTGGCAATTTAAGTATATATACATATATCTGAAAGCAGAATTCTTATATTATTTTGTCCCAGCCATTACTTCAACGGTGAAATAATGGTGTTAGAAAGCAGAGGCCTATGGAAGCTCAGGCTTGCCCAAGAATTTCCCTAATCAATATGAAATTCAGAGTTGAAGCAGTCAATTTTAGGNCCTCTGCAAGTGCTAGTATTCTATGCTTTTATTTCAAATTTTAAAAAAAAAAAAAGGAAGAAAACAGCTCTTGAATTGACTGGGAGGAAATCAGTATACCTCATGTCATATAACTGAGCATACAAAAATCTAATTTTATCACTTTGTTTCGGGTTCTTCATCTCCTTAATGGTTTATCTTGATTTTACTTATTCTTTGGTGATTGTCCAACCAGCAAAAAAAGGAAGGTGCGGAGGCGTCAACCAGCAAAAAAAGGAAGGTGCGGAGGCGTCAATTAGATGATGACATTGAACAAAAAATAACAGATAAGTGACACAGAGGCTCTGGCTGTAATCAGGAACCTTGTTTATGAAACTGTTAAAAATCATTCCATGCCTGTTCTACAATAGGTGTTTTAAACCTTGGAACATGCCATGTGAGGTCCTAGATGTCATTTGTTTTTCTAACTAGTGAATGCATTTAACATCTTGGACTGGATAGCTTTGATAAACACTCCAACTCATGGAAGAGGGGAGAGGCAGTCATTGACAATTCTAGTCTAGTCCTTGGTGCTACTAGTTGGCCTTGATCCTGATGTAGAGGCATATCTTCAAATTTGAAAATTAATTTAAAGTCTATTCCAGGTCATTCTTTGGCATCCGTGCTGAGAGACCTATTAATGCCAAGCCTCAACAGAAATAAGCACACACTCGCTAGGAATTGGACCAAGATCATCAGTCATTGAACAGGAGATAAATAGTAGCACAGTCTAAGTCATGAACTTTCCAACTCAAAACTGAGTGCAAATAGCAATTCCAAAACATCAGAGTGAATAATAGTCCACCCCAAAACACATTTCAAACTTCCTTCTCAACAGAGTAAATATATTTCTAACACAACAAGCAGTATTACAAAACTGCAAATGTAAGTAATTCGTTTCAATTTAGGAAGCTTCACTGTGAATTAGCCTTTGTACCTGGCACAATGGGAGATACAGATATATATTTCTAAGTTATATAAAACTTCCATTATACTAAAAACAACCATAATCTGGAAATATTAGAGCGGTGACTAGGTCCTTGCCAGCTCAATTTCAACACACTTTCAAATATCTCCATAGATGGAGGGACTTAGAGGGTTACCAGGAAGGCACAAAAACAATGCAAATTTAAGTCAGCACATTGTATTAGACAGAGTAAAAAGGGATGTCCTGGTGGCTCGCATGCAAATATAGGTGTGTCTTTGCATCCTTACTACAACTGGATTAGATGTTTCTGAGGTCCTTTTTAACCTCCTAAGGGATAGGTCTGAATTAAAAGTCTGTCTCGTGTAGCTTTCAGAGAGAGTCATGTTCTCCCCTGAGCAAGTGCGGCTTCTGCTGGAAGGCATGCTGATACTTTAGCTGTGAAAGTGAGTGATGAGGGGAATGAAGCCAGGACTGGGCAGGAACAGCACTGGAAGAAATCGATCCAGCTACAGGACAGGTGCCCATGAAGGTAGTCTATAGTCAGATGGGCAGTTCCACAGAGCAGAGTGATCTTAAGTGGGATTGTAGTAGGCATCTGAGTCACAGACCCACTGAATCTAGCAAAATGAAAACCCTTAACCCAGAAAAGGCAATCCATAAGACCTGTGTCAGGCTGGGTCCCAGAAAACAGTGTCTGCCACACCCAGGGTTGAGTGCTTCAAGGAGATTTGACAAAAGGACACAGGACTTTTCAAGGTATGGAATTCAACTTCAAAGCAAAACGCAGTAGCCTGGTACCAGTTACCTGGTACCCACCTAGGCTGTCGTCATCCTTAGGGAATCAAGCAAAAATCCATATAAGCCGTCTAGCTTCACTTGGCTTTGATCATTTGCTTTTATCACTGAGTTTAGAGTTCAATAGAGAAGCCCTACACTCCCATTAGCTTTGCTACAGATAACATTCCTGATTATGGCTCACAATGATAACTGTTACTTGGGTTGTTTTTCGCTAACTTTGAGGCAGCTCAAACTGGGTGAAACCACTAGCCATTCATTTGGGCCTACCCAAGTATCTAGTGGACTAAATTTTTTATATCTGTGGGCTAAATTTCCACCTTCAGAGCACACTAAGCTGCCATTTTCTGAGCGTGCATCCTTTGAAGAGTGGTGAATTTTGATTATGAGTGTCCAGACCACGAATTACCTCATTTTTCCTTGCCTCCCAGTCACCTTTCCTGCTTCTTGACCCCATAATTATCCTTAATTGCTATCCTTGGGAAGGTGGTACCAAGACNTGCTTTCGGATCTCCACAGGTGAAATTTGCCATTTCATTCATTGACATATGGCAGGAGAGGCAATAAGTTCAATAACACTTAGGAAGATAGTGAGAAGAAAACATATGCCTGGAACCTGGAAGCTGATGATCCCCTGGAAAAGAACTCTGACCCCTCCCACCCTAGTGGAAGAAGGCAAAAAGCTCAAGGTATCACCAAAGGGAAAATTACAGAGACTCCTGTACCACTCAGTGTCTTCCTGGAATCTCCTACAAGAGTTCCTCATGTTTGACCCCAGCTGGAAGCAAGAAGACAGACTCTCATAAGCTCGGAACTGGGCAGTCCTTGCCAGACTTCCAGTTAGATCCCCTCCCTCTGCCCTTCCCCCTCTTTCTGATCTGTTTGCAAGGCTTATGATACACTTGGCAGGTTTAACTATGAAGAATAATTAGGAGCTCCACCTAAATGGTAGAGATGTTAACCGCTAAAATCTCTTTTAAGATCTAGGTTGCATGGAACCTGGATCATCTGGCGACCTTTGTCGCCTCTTGCTTGAGTTTTGTCCAGCGTGAAGTAGCACAAAGCATGTGAATTGCCATGAATTTTAACAGGAAGTGGCCCCAGGAGTNCAAAGTCCACTCCAATGTTCTGTCCAGAGAATAAAGAAGGGGACACACAATGTAAATGAAGATAACCTCACTAAACATATAGCCTTCCTACCCTATTCCTCTTCCCCTTTCCTCTAAAACAACTTTGTGCCTCCTGATTCCCTGTTCCCAAGATACTTTCAAGAAAT
>LZPO01076598.1:12486-24796 GCA_001675575.1 Neotoma lepida
ACAGTAGGACTGACCTAACTGAAGATGTCTAAGCATGAGGAAGCTCCCTGATAAGGAACAGAAATTCATAGTTTGAGATATCCTTGTGTGATAGACAGACTTGAACAGAACAACCTAAGATAGCACATCTCATCTGATGAAGTTGAAGTGAGTTAGGAAGTGTCTGTAAGTACCATTGGGGCCAGATCACCTTATATATCTCAGAAGCACTGTCCATCCAACTATCAGGAAAATATTCCTTCCATCAAGAGTCAATCAACTGCCTGAATTCTAGCATTAATGGATTATCATTTTTGAACAGCAGAGCTTTGGAATTGGTAGTAAAGCGACTGAAAAGAATAAAAGAAAATGAAGTAGTGGCGATGGCTATATCCCTGATATTCCNGCCCGCTAGCAGCTTGTCTTTGAAATGGCAAGAAGAAGAAATCTCTCTGAAAGACACTTTTTCATCTCCTGCCAGCTGCAAAGGGGATATTTTTCAGGAGGTGCTTGTCTGGTCTGACTGGAACTTGTTTCTGGGTGTGTCGCCACTCCTTCAAGAGCTTTGCCCTGGGCAAGGCTGCATTTAAATATGAAGTTAAAAAAGAAAGAAAGAAAAAGTTCAGAGCTGGCAGCTAGTGGGTGGCTTCCCTACACAGATGTGCACTTCCCACGTGCTCTGGTCACAGACAGGACTGGGCTGGTCAGGGGGCCTGACGGAACAGTGCCAGGCCCAGACACAATCCTCCATTCTGAAAGGCAGTGCTGCCAAGTGGGAAGAAGCCACATCCTTCCTCATCCTAAGTCCCCTTCTTAAATTGAGTAGTTGTTCCGAAGGGGGAAGCACAGCGGGGGAGGGAGGCGGCGGCATCTCTAGTTGGTATTAATTATAACAAGGGGAAACCTTTATTCCCAATATAAAGTTTCTAAGTGAATTCAAGACGGACTCTCCAGGCCGGAAAGACCCTTAAATGTCATTTTGATTCAAACTCNTTTTTCCCCCACAATATTCAAATCTTCCTGTAAAATCCTTGCCAAGTAGATGTTTAGGCCCCTTTAAACATTTCTTGTGACAGAGAACCCATTACCAACCTCATTTTCACATGGTCTTACCTATAATGAAGTGTTAATATATGGAGCTGGNCCCTAGTCCTCTATAACTGTGTAACTGTGTNTAACTGTCCTGACTGAGGTCTATACAACAATGTCAGACAAGTGATCCTCTTCATCAGAAACATCTGGATCCAGCTGTGAAAGCAGAAGTTCCATATCTCCATACAGCTCACTTTCCAAATGGGGGGGGTGGGGAGGTAGGGGATGGGAACAGGATTGTTCCCCCTACTCCCCTCTCCAACCCAGAGAATGAGAAAAGTATACCCAGGACATGAAAATGTCATTAAAATGTCAGCAATCGATTAAGGTATCTCCCATGGTGTTTGAGTCTATAAGGAAACTGACAAAGGAGAGAAGAAAGCAGTAAGAAGCCNGAAAGGCAAAAGACCAGAGGGGCTGGCTTATCCCAGAGTGAATTTCTAGGAAACAGTCAGATAAATCAGTGTAGTAACTACGTCTCTGTCACAAGATGCTCAGCTATACGTAAAAGGAAACTATGGAGGAGCCTAGAGACAAAGGGCAAGGCTTAGTGCCTTGAAGCAAGGTGGAGGGCTTTAAGACTGGCTTTAGAGCCACACAGAGCCAGCATCTCCTCCATAGCTATTCAAGCTACCTAGCCATGCTGAGTCTCAGTCTCAGCAAGATGAACAGTGTCAGGCAAGTGTCTCATGGAGTTAGGTGAGGGGATGATGTCAACAGCTCGTTAAGCACCTGGCATAGGGTCAGCCAGGTGCTTAAGTNTTATTATTCTTTCTTGTTATTGTTAGAAATCCAACCTTTGATTCTCCTAAATGTTTCCCCAAACACTGTCATAAAATAAGGAGTTGGCAACCCCTGCATTGGTAGGACATTGAGGCTGATGTGAAAACTGAACCAAACAAAAGGACCATCCTGCACTGAGTAGCTGTACTAGACCTTGGAAGACTAGTTATAGATAAGTTTGGCTGATTTCAAACAGGGNATATTCCTCAATGGCAAAGCCAGACATTTAGCCTTTTGACCCCAGCAATCTAGTATTTCCCGATACATATTCCATGCAATGGCATCTGTGCAAGCTTGCTTTCTATACACTCCCTCCTTAAGTCTATATTAGTGTCACTAACTACCAAAAGACAGGACTGGGTAGGCACCTCAAATATATCTTCCCTAGAGTTCTCTACACAGAACGGTGATCATAGGTTATCTAATCATTGGCTTCTTTGCTGTTGAACTCTCAGGAGATGTTGCGTTGGGTGTTAAGTATCTGTTTTAAATGGGTCAAGACAAGTGAATAAGTTCAGCTGCATCTTGACAAGTGGTAAGCTAGAAAATACAAATTTTAAATATTCAAGAGTGTGTCCTAGAAGTGCTGAGTGGGAAGACTTAGAAAATGCCTCAATTGAGGGTGTAGAGACCTCGGCGTCTGAGCACTGTCAGTTAGACACATTCCTCTCTACATTGCAGTTATTGGAAGCTTTAAAAACACTACAGGGGAAGTGAAGGAGCCATAACACTCAGGTTACTGGAAGCCTGCTGTTTCAGTGGGAAGAGACCTTGAAAATGACGATGTCTAAAAATTATAGACATATTTAGGAACAAAGACACAGCTTAACCAAAGATGTGTCCCAACAACATTGTTGAGCAGTGGTGCTGAGAGATGGAAGGATTAGCAATGAAAGACACCCATGGAACATGCAGAACTCCAACAAATACGATCCAATTATCAAGAGCTGAGTGGCCGCTTGACAGCCATTTCAATCCCTAAGCTACAGTTTTCTCACGTCCAACTCAGAACCAACTGACCTGACAGAGCTATGATCAAGTCAAGTGGCATAATGGACACACAAGCATCTTGTAAATTGCTAGGCACTTGGATATGCATCAGAAAATGCTCCTTTTGCCACTTAGAAAAGCCAAAAGCATTGGTTTACTCANGCAAATAAGCAACTTTATTTATAGGAGCTGTCCTCTCAAAATGATAATAATGTGGTCACATTTAAGCCAATGTCCCACTATGGATAGACTTCTGCTCTTTACATGTGAGAGAAAAATGTCCTTGTGGACTTGTGAAGAAGGTATGTAGCTATGTCACCATGTCATTATGGTAGGCAATATAGGTTGAAATCACCATGACTTGCAATGTACAGTAGCAATTTTAATCCCATGGCAGCCTGGAGCAATGTCTGTGATGCCTTTGGACCACCCCTGCTGGGGACATTACTGGTCACTGCTAGCTCACTTTCTAAGTGGAAACCACATCTACTGTTCCTCTGATGTCTGCCGGATCTGAGCCTTCAAGTCTGAAGCCAGGCAGGTATGACAATCCAAGGTTGTGTGTACCAGCCACTTCTGTAGATAACCAATTATTAGGGTAACAGAGAGAGAGAGTAAAGGGCTGCAATTTGTCCTCATGACTTCCAGACCACTTTCCCATGTATGACTAGCTTTTCTTTACAAGTGTTGACTTGCCACAGCCTTTGCACTGCTCTTAAAGTCCTTGGTTAGAGACATTTCTCATGCCCCAACTGTCTCCTTTTAGGGTTGTTTACTGTCCTTTCCACACAATTGAACACCCTCCCCCACCCCACCTCATGCACGTGTGCATGTGTGTGTGTGTGTGAATGTGTGTGTGTGTGTGTGTGTATGTGTGTGTGTGTGTGTGTGTGTGTAGATTATTCCTCAAAGAAAATCACCCAACCGGGTTGCTAAGACATCTGCATTTTACTTGTTAGATATAATAAGACGGAAGCATCATCCCCTTTGAATCATTTCATAAAAGCAACACCACCAACAAAAGGAGATTACAAAGTCTATGGTTTGAATACATTCCCTAAATTTGGAGTGTTCAAAATTTAACTCCCAATGTAACAGTATTGAGAAGTGCACCATTGAAGTGGTACTGAACCCTGGAGGGCTCTCTCTGCCTCATGAACATATTGATGCCATGCTGCTGGGAGTGCACTTGTTATCAGGGGAGGGGGCTGTCAAAAGGAGAAGTTCAACTCCCTTTTCTCTTAGGTGAGGATATACTTGTCTTCCCATCACGCAGCATGATGGTTTTCCAGATGTGGCCACTCCACCATGGACTTCCCCGCCTCTAGACCCAGCAGAAATAAATCTGTTTCTCATCAGTTCCCCAGTTTTAGGTATTCTCTTATAGCAGCTCAAAATGAGCTAAGTGTAAATAAACACCATATTGACTTCTAACAAAGACACAAACAAATACATCCAGCTAAACAGGATCAGGCTTGCTACATTAGCTTCTTCTCAAGCACACACACACTGCCAAGTAAAGAAAAGCTTTGTGACTTTGCTTTGTCTCATTTCCCTGCCAAGCATCTCCTCATTACAGGGTAAGCCCCCAGCACTGCAAGTCTGCACAATTTGTTTTTAAGGAAACTAAAGCAAAACAAACGTAAGAAATATCTAATTTTATTTGTCANCGCAGCCCGTAACACACACATGGAGGTGACGCGGCAATGTTTCGTTGCTGTTGCTTTCTTATTACTTATTAATTTCGTTTGTTTAGGTTTACAACTAAAATTCCAAACCTTTGCAGCAGTCCCTGAATAGGGTTATGAATACAAAGTCCTGGGCACAGTTCCCAGCACACAGACCCTGGGCCCACCTTAGGATCTACAGCTGCAACTCCATAAACTGACCTCCGAAAGGGTTATTTGGAGGAAAGTGTTGGACTTTCACTGCTTTGTTTTCTCACGACTCAGGATTCTCTGCAGCCTTTGCTAGAATACATAATACCTCTCCAGCTAGGCAGAGGAAGTCTGGAGAAGGAGAGGCAAGGTTGGACGCAATGCCTACAGATCTTAAAGCACCTTTTGCTCCCACGCAAACCCCAGAATCTGGCTGATCTTCCAACAACAGGGCCTTTCAGAACCACAAGGCATGCTTCGCTCTGTGGAAGGTACCAGAATGGTCCCTGCAACAAAATTAACATCACTGATGTTAGCAGATCTTTGACTCTAAATTTTGAAGGGCAGCTATTAAAATGAGCACAACTGAAAAGTTCTCTGTGTACTTAAGCATATGCATGTTATTTTAGTTGAAAAACATAATAAAAACTGCAAAAATGGACTGAGAAATAATTACATTTCAAGTGCTACGCTATAGTATTTTGTTGTATATTTTATTTAATCTTCAAAACAGCCAAGAACACAGGTGAGGAAACACACTTAGAGATGTGAAACAATTTTACCAATCCCAGGGTGCTGATATGATTTGCCTGCCCAGGTTATCTCAGCCTAAAGCCCATGTTTTTAATCACTAAATGTTAATGGAGAGATGCAATCTCAAAGAACAGGCCACATATTGATTCCTAGATTAAATACACTTAATTGAACTATTTCTCTTATATAAAGCAGCATGAA
Organism: Neotoma lepida; assembly: GCA_001675575.1. Lineage (NCBI taxonomy): Eukaryota > Metazoa > Chordata > Mammalia > Rodentia > Cricetidae > Neotoma > Neotoma lepida. Next base: position 17,943 of record LZPO01076598.1, read on the forward strand.
GTAGGAGGGACAAATGGAGATGGATAAATATTAAGGTCATCTCTTACAAAGTACAGACAGGTATCATTGTAGAGCTTGTTCAAGTTCAAACACAGGCTCTACCAGAGACCAATTTTATCACTTTGGACCTAAGTTTCCTTTTCTGCAGAATGTAGATTATAACTATACCTGTCTCATAGGGTAATTCTGAGTTTCTAAAAAATGAATATTTATAAATCACATAAAACAATACCTGCCATGTACTGCCAAGCTATGTGAAGTCCATATTAAGATACTTTAATGAGACTGTGTATGTACAGGCCCATAAGGCTCCACAAGGAAATTGCCTGTAAGCCACTTTTAGATGGAGTAGGAACCGTTTCAACTCATGGAACTAGTGTGAAGAGACTCATCTTAGGTAGAATTAAATGCTCTCACTCGTTAGCACAGCAGGGTTCAGAAACTGATAGTTGAAGATTTACNAGGAAATCATCCTAGCCCCGATGTTTGGGGAACTGACTACATAAAACACCTACACAGGACTGTAAAATTCCCAGCTGAATTGAATTGAGCAACACGCATACATTTCCTTCCATTACTTAATGCTTTTGGAAATGAGATAGATTCATTGGAGAAAAACCAAAGGAATCCTGTTTTGCCTACTTTACCTAATTTCTTTCTCCTTTAAGATGTTCTCAGAAGAGCTAGAGGTTTGAATGAGATGTAAATGAAACTAAACTGCCTTTCTCATCTGCTCACAGCAGCTCTTCTGAGGCCAGACTGGCTGATCTGCTCATCAGGTGAATAAGCTGCTTGGATGCATTCTCTGCTCACTGCCCTGCCCTACCCTTTTGGCGACATTCCATAGTGCTTTACAGGATACCCAGGCTCCTTACTACAGCAGCAGGGCCGGTCTATTCTCACCCCTGACTATCATAAAACATTATTCCCAGATGTCTCCCTAACCCAGTCCTCATCTCAACAATGACCCAAGGTCTATCCTGGCTCCTTCACAGCCATTTTCTTCATCCCTACATCATGCTCTAAGAGCTAGCCTTCCCTGACTACCTTATTTAAAATTGTCCACACTCATCTTTTAATGTTATTTTTATGCTAGCCTCCCTCCCCTTAATCTGAAATCTCTTATTTTTCTCTCTACTTGGCTACCAAAAGATCTTGATTGTTTGATAGAGAGATGATAGATAGATAGATAGATAGATAGATAGATAGATAGATAGACAGACAGACAGACAGATAGATAGATAGATAATTATTTTCGACTTTTTGGTCTTCCTCTCAAGCTGACACTATTGCTTCCAAACAATAAGTGTTTGAATACTTCTGCTTGCAAAGGCAGATTTAGAAAACTCAAAAAGATATGGCTACACAGATTTATATTTACACACAAATACACACACATGAATATAGATATAGATGATATGATAGATGTACATACATGCACACACTTAAGAATATATATATGTGTATATATATCTAGATATATCTATATCAACACACACATATAGATACATACATATGTCATCATTAAGTATTCTAAATAAAATCCTCAACACATCTACCTATATTCAAGTACACACACATACACATGTATGCATGTATATGTTTGTGTATTCATGTATCAAATTGTTTCAGTATTACATATTCACATACACAATTTATCCATTCCTATCCACTCTAGATATTTCTTTCTATCTCTTGGGACAAATAATATATAGGCATCGACTACTACACTTCTTTATTCTTCATTAAGTCATGATTAGGAAACATCTTCTAAACGTTTTTTCTAGCCTCCTAGGATGCAATAGTAAGCAAATGTTCCTGACCATGTAGATTTTACTTCCAAGTGGTGTTGGAACAAAAATAAACAGTAGACTAAATAAATACAATAATTAAATAATGTGTGGAAATTTGATATAACCACCTAGAAGATAAATGGAACACGCTTACTATAAATTTATAGATAAGAGAACTGTCTTAGTTAGGGCTTTTATTGCTGTGAAGAGACACCATGACCATGGCAACTCTTGTAAGGAAAACATTTAGTTGAGGGGCTCACTTACAGTTTCAGAGGTTCAGTCCATTCCCATCATGGCAGGGAGCATGGAGCATGCAGGCAGACATGGTGCTGGGGGAGGAGCTGAGAGTCCTACATCTTGCAGGAAACTGGAAGTCACCTGAGATACTAGGAGGTATCCTGAGTACAGGAAACCTCAAAACCTGCCGCAAAAGTGACACACTTCCTCCATCAAGGCCACACCCACTCCAAGGAAGCCACACCTCCTAATAGTGCCACTCCCTATGAGATTATGAGGGATGATTACATTCAAACTACCACAAGAACTAAGTTTAAACTGGCTAAGCATACAGCATCTAAGATTTAAATCCTGAATCCAGCACCTCCAACTTTTCATCAACGGTTTCCATTCAAGTCCTGTCTCTATCAGTTGCACTCTGAAATGAGAAAGCTAAAGTCAAACTTTCCAGAGACATGTTGCTTAAAGTGTGCTGTTGTTCTTAAGTCTCAACCATTCCTACAAACTGAATGAACTCCTTTATTTTAATAAGAATCAAGATTCTACCATGGACAATTTTGAAAACCTCAAAAAAAAAAGGGGGTGCACTCATAATCCCAGAATCAAAACAGAAGCCAAAGACTGCAGAATTTTTATATTTTTATATATTTTTGCAAAATATTCTGGTGATACAGCATTTGTTTTATATTTTTAGGGCTCTATTTTTACTTCCAAGACAGAAAACGTAGGTAAGGCTGACTACTCTCTTTTCCCATCTGCAAACGTGGGTTTCAGAGCATGGAGGAGTCTGCAGTCAGAAGNATAAAATGGAACCATATTCCCCAGGACACAGAAGTATCTTTATGGATCTGTCTTGCTGTGATTCTCACTGAGGCCAATAAACCTGCTAGGTGGCTGTGACTGNGATGCTTCACAAGACTATGAAGTGACTCTGTGGACAGAGTGAAGTTCTGCCCTCAGCCTTGTGCGCCATTGCGCATACCTTACTCNACAGCCACAGAAGCCACAGCAGCTACCTAAAAGAGNGCTCTGTCTATACTCTCATTCAAAAGTTTAAAATAGCAGGCCTACAGAAGAAATCCATGCTAGGCTGGTGGGCTGAATGGCTGGNGGATGGGAGGACATGGTCTTGGTCATACATTAAGAGTTATGAAGCAAGATGATCCAAGTCTCAGCTCCACTGCTTACTGCATGCTAAGGCCTTAGGAAGTGTTTAGTCACTTTGAGACTTAGGATAAAACATCTGATCCCATTACCTCAGAACTATCATTTTCACAAAATTATAATTTTTTATCTATGTGCATATATGTATATAATAACAAAAATTTTAGATTTTNAAACAAAATACACAAACAAAAATGGTTAGTATTTGAACACAGGGCATCTTTATTGTCTACTCTAGTATCTGCATGAACATGTATCATTATCACTACTATTAATGACAAAGGCCAATGTGCCCATGTGCCAGGCTTTTAACAAATGTCATGGTATATGACTGATACCTACCAAGCACATGATGATATGGGTTTTATCATCTTATTTTACAGATGATGGTGAAAATAAGCAGAGACAGAACAAATAACCTCCCCAAAGTCAATTCCAGAAAGGTCATATGATGTCAAAGCCACCTATGTCACACAGCCACAATTTAAGTTACAACAGCTTCTAACAATCACTGGGTTAAAGGATTGTGCTATCAATAAAAAGAACATTTTCCAATACCTGGATTTATAAAAATGCTTCCTTCTCTTTTCTGTTCACTTTAGAAATGGTTGGGAGACTAGGAAACAAGTGGAATCATAAGGACACATGTGCCACTCAGGAAGTAACCACAAGCACCCGTTGAAAAGAAACTAGAACAAAAAGATTACTCGTCCTTTGGTTCAACTGAAGCCAATTACATCAAATAATAGCTGGAGAGATGGATTCTTCATTACCTTTAGGAATCATAAGATCCAAGCTCATTGCAGTTCAATACTTCAATGGAAACTTTTAACTTTCTCTCACAGTTATGTATTTGTGACACTTGACACTACCCTTGGGGTCAGTACAAGTAAGAGTGCACTTCAGTGACATCCTTCACTGTTGCTGAAAAACATCTTTTATGATAGGATAGAAAAGTAATATTTTTTCCCACCACTGAGCTAGTNATATACAGTCTTCTTAGGATCTGTGACTCTTTAACACTTGTTTGATTTTATAACCACAAAATTAAGAAAATTAAAATAATTTGTCTATACAAGCAACCTCTAAAATAAGGAATTCCATGACAAAGTAGAAGGAAGCTAATCATGGGCCTATTGAATCTACTATTAATCTATCAATCATTTAATTTGTCTCTTGTATGTATAGGACACTGTGCTAGACTCAGGGTGGGATAAACCACATCAAAATGACTTAAGTATTGATTAAAGACACAGGCAAAGACACAAGTAATTGGCCTACAGCTTTCAATANGAAAATANATACACAAGGTGTTGGAAGAACTTCAGTGGGGAATTCATGAACTAGGTTGAATCAGGAAAGGATTTAGAAAGAAAGATGACAATAAAAGCAGCAAGACCACAGCCGAGGACACAATAGGGGCACTTTTAATAGTGGTTCTAAGGCANACAGGTTCTACAGTGCAATATCCAATAAATGTAGTAGAGTAGATCAAAGACCTTGTACTGCAGTATGTTCTAATCTTTGTAGGATACATAAGCTTGGAAAAATCTGTACATTTTTCTAGATATCAGTTCTTTTACCTGGAAAAGGTGGACAATTTTAGATAGATGGATAGATACATAGATGATGATAGATAGATACAGAGAAATAGACAGATGGATGATTGGTAGATATATTGAAATAGTGACATAATAGTTATAAACATCATAGCTATTTTGTGCCTAAATGAATGGCAAGGTTACCCGTACATGCTCATTTCTCTTGCTATTTTCTCTTTGGTTGAAAAATACATTTGGGTATCAAACAACAATAGTACTTTATCTTTACTTCCTTTTCCCCCATTGCTTGATACTTGTTTTAAAAAATAAAATTTGAGAGCTGAACAGATTCTAAAGAAGGCATCAACTATGATGTGACAGAATAACCTCGGAGATTGTCTACTCAGCTCTCTCACATTTTTGTCCCCAAATGGGCAAAGTAATAACAGCATTATAGNGTTCGTGTGTAGACGGAATGGGCCACAGGTCTAAGTGCTGGTATTTAACTCTGGTCCAGAGACAGGAAAGTTTAAGTTTTTGTTAGCTCTAAGATGAAAGATGAAATGAAATNATGGGTCTCGGCAGCATTACTTGGCTTGTGCTATATGACATGGGCCATGCTTCCTAGCCTCTATGAGCCTCAGTGTCCTCAAAACAGAATACACAAAACCATCACAAGGCTTAGAAGAGATAGTATGGGAAGAAGAGTCTGCATAAATCTCAGTAAGGGTCAGTAAAAGATAGCTGTTAAATGCTGAAGATTCTAATTTATCAGATTGATAAATGGAAGAAATTGTGAATAGAAAAATTAGTGCTTATAAAATATTTCTTATGAAAAATGTGCTGGGGGGATAAGAGGGAAGATGATCAGAAGTTCAATGTCATTTTTGGCTATAAGGCAAATTTGAGGCTGGCCTAGACTAATGAGTCTCTTTCTCAAAAAGCAAGCAAGCAAACAAACCAACTTTGAAAAGCAAATAAAAGAAAGGAAGGAAGTAAAATAAGAAAGAGAGAGAGATAGAGATAGATAGAGAGAGAGAGTCCTAAGGTACTATTTCTAAGTAGCTACTAAGTAGCTACAGAATTTGAGGATCATCCCTTTAGAATCACTTGCCTCGGGGACCTGCCAGACTCCAGAACTCATGGTTGATAAAATCTGCTCACCATTCCATCATAATAAGTTACACTTTACACATTAATAAAATGAGCAAATGAGNAGCTAACCTGAATATATGCTCCAAAATATCAAATTCCAAGTGTACTGAAACCTTTTTGTTCTTGGGTGGTTTTTTTTTCTTTCCTACTACAGAACAACTTCCAAAATGGGCAAAGAGCACAGTAGGTGGCTCTCTTTAATATTTCATAAGCAAGGCAACAATGACTCACTAGNTCCTACATCTGTGCCACCAGCAAAGGCCTGATGAAGTTGAGCAACAAGGGAAGCCCTGANTGTGCTGAAGATAGATAACCTTTTAGTTTTCCCTCTGCCTCCTCCTCTGATTTCCTCCAGCCACACTCTCCTTTCCTGACTCTACCAGGTAAGATAATGTGAAGTGCCTATTATGGGGCAAGAGCAGACATAGGCTCCCAAATGGCAAAACATTTCTTCTAGAAGTGCATTAACAAGGCTGCCTGTTAGCTACAAAGGAGAGAAGTCTGACTCATGGAGAATCTCCATGGACAAACAGCCTCAGTGACTCCATCCATCNTTCTCCATACACCTGAAGCTATCAGTTCCTACNAGGAGGGTGGAAAAACTCTAGGCCAATGGCTAGTGGTACTATTGAGCATTGAGCATTGGTTCCCTCTCAATGCTGCTTTTGCATACTTTATTAGTTAGCTTTCTGTCCTTGCAACCAACATACCTAACATAGACTCCTCAATGGAGGAGGGGCTTATTTTGGTTGAGAAAATGCAATCCCACCATGGGAATGTGTTCCTGTGTACTACTACATAACATCAGTGGGGTGGGAGGTTGTGGTAGAGGATTGCTGNTTTCATCATGGCTAACCAGGAGATGTACACACAAAAAGGAAAAGCCACTGTTCTGCTTATGTCTTTTTTTACCATTTTATTCTGTCTAAGCCTCCATCCTATGGGATGCTGTCCATATTCA
>LZPO01076600.1:0-20046 GCA_001675575.1 Neotoma lepida
CCCCTCAAACAGTGCCCAGGCTTAACACAGAAATTATTTTGAGGAAATGCATGTCAGTGTTAATGCCTAGCATCTAGCATGGGATTAAATCTCAAATCCCTAGTACAAAAGAGAGAGAAGGTTGAGAGGGAGGGTGGGAGGGAGAGGAGGATATATGTCTATCTATCTATCTATCTATCTATCTATCTATCTATCTATCTATCTATCATCTATCTATCTATCTATCTATCTATCATCTATCTATCTATATATATACATATCTATACATATACATATACATATATGTATATANAGAGAGAGAGAAAGAGAGAGAGAGAGAGACTGTTCTGAAGACATTTTCTAGACTACAGCCTCACTATGAGTTGTAAATGTTTGGCATTGCCTTTAACAACTGACTTCTTAAAATAAAATCATTCAGTAAAATATCCACATACTAGAAAAGGCAACAAAACTCTTGCATATGCAATATGAAGAACAAAAATTCATTTGAAGTAAAATATTATTTTTGTTTTTTGTTACATGAATTTTTGCCTGAATGTGTGTACATCCATGTGTCCACAAAAGCCAGAGCAGATGATTGGAACCACTGAGACTAGAGATAGAGATGGTTTTGAGCTGACATGCAGGTCCTGGTCAAACCTTGGTCCTCTGGAAGAGCAGCAAGTGCTTTTAACCACTGTGTCATCTATCCAGCCCCTGATATTATTTTAAATAGTCAACCCATAGATATTAAANATTGTTAGCTCCAAGAAATATCAGAAGTTCTCTGAAATATTAGGAAAATCTTACATATACAAATAATTAATAAATACGAAAGAAGTTAATTAAAATATATATTCAATGAAACAATACACTCATATCAATTCCTAGGAAATTGAAATGAAATATACTTATACTAAAATATATATTACATTATAACTAAACAGATTTCTCAAAAAAAAATAGGACTTCCAATGTCTGTTTAATGGAAATTCCAAGTAAAACTTGTCATGACATACAAGGCCTTACCTTGTCTGAAACAACTCATTTCCAGACTGAGATGGATGCACAGAATAGTACAGCCATTTCTGTCATGCTATCAATAATAAACAATTCATGAATTAAAAATTCAGAATTCCTAATGTATATATAGGAATATATATATATATATATGTATATACCTAATGTATATATAGGAATATATATATATGTATATATATACCTTTAATTTCTCTAAAAGGTTGATATGAATATTTAACATTTTGGCAAATGGCTCAAATAGATACTGTAAATATATTTATGAGAAAAGAGTATACATATACATATGCATCATATGTGTGTGTACATGTGCTGACTAGATTTATATCGATTTGACACAAACAAAAGTCATTTTGTGGAAGAGGAAGTCTCAATTGAGAAAATGCTTCTAACTCCACTACACTGGTGTATGGGCAAAACTATGGGGCATTTTCTGATTGACTATTGATATGTTAGAACCCAGCTCAGTGTAGGTGGTGTCAACGCTGCTCTGGTGGTCCTTAGTGCTATAAAAATGCAGACTGAGCAAGCTATGAGGAGCAAGCCAGTAAGCAACACTACTCCATGGCCTCTCCATCAGTTCCTGTTCTGAGTTCCTGTTCTGACTTCTTCCAGTGGTGGACTGTGATGTGGAACTGTAAGCTGACATGAACCCTTTCCTCCAAGTTGCTTTTGGTGATGGTGCTTTATCACAGACATAGAAACCCAAACTAGGGCAGTATGCAAACTCCATTTTGGTGCTAGAATACTTAGAATCTTTATTCATTGTATCTGATGTCCTAGTTTTCTATGATGAAGATAATACTTCCTCATATATGTTAAAAGTAGATGANGTGAAAATGTTTTCATTGCTTTTTTTACTTAATAATCTCTTTACATTTCTTTATTATTTTCTTTTCAATATGTTTTCTTGTAACAGCTTTTCATGCAGCCCAGTCTGGCTTTGCATTCACTAAGTACTCAAGGATGACCTTGAACTTATCCTTCTCATTCACCTCCTATGTTCTGGCATAATAACGATGCACCATAATATCTGGTATATGTGGTGCTGGGGGCAGAAGTTCAGGTTTTACACATTCTTCTAATTGAACTATATCCTTGAATCTGTCTCTAGATTAACATTTTTGTAGGGTCAGTATCATTAACACCATGAATGCAATAGCTAGAAACAACACAAATATACTCTATTAGTTATCAGGAGGCCAAGAGTGGGAACTGTGGCTTGGGTTATTTGATGGGGCTCTTCATGCTTTTGCTTCTGGTATTAGATACACAGTGACATTTCTTGGCTTAGAGTTTCTTTGCTGGAGACTTGTTGCTTTCACCATATAGCCTTCAACTTTGTGTGTTTTCTGTTGTCTCCTTTTCTTATAAGGGTACAAGCAGTTTGAACTCCACATGTCATACAAACTGAATTACTTTAATATACAGAGTGTTTGAAAATAAAACTACTCAGAAAATATGGTTAAAGGGGAAAATATCATTCTGTACATACAGTATATATTTCAGTACATACAGAAAACCATCTAACAAAATTGATCTTTTAACTTTGTAATAATATATTATTTTTATACATGTGTATAAAATGTGTACATTTACATACACATTCACACACATCAGTCTCTAAATTCCATGCCAGTCATTTTTGCTTAATTCCAATAAAACTTTGAGAAAGTATTGAAAGTATTTGGAAATTACTTACAATTTTTTTCTTTTATAGCTATTTGATTTATGAACCTTAGTAATTTTATCCTANCATATGATATGGAGTACTATATATACTTTATATATATATGAAAACAAATAAATTTATATGTATTCTTTCTGAAATACTTTTATGGCAAAGAAAAGATTGACATTTTTCTTTGTTCTTAGTAACCTCCATTCGATTTATTTCTTTTAGCTATTCTTTGACATTTTTGTGCATATATATAGTTAATTGAAGTCATTTTTCTTTATCCATCCTCCCTCATTCTCTGCTGGAACCTTTATTCTTTAGAATTCTCTCTTCTATTTTCATATATTTTATGTATATGACGTTCTGGGTTTAATTGGAGTAGCTTGCATGAGCACAAGTGAAGGATTACTTACTGGAGGATGGGTATTTATCAGTGGCTACACCACTGAAGAAAATTACATCCCCTACCCAGGAAACATTAAATGGTCATAGTTCCTCAGGAAAGGATGGAGACTCATAAACCCTTCCCCATCTATGTTGAAATGAGAAGGGGCCCAATCTTCTGTATGTCTTGTGTAGCTAACTACAACTGTAGTGAGTTCATGAGTGCACTCATGCATATCATATTCTAAAGATAATTCTTTATGTTACTCCCCTTTATCCTCTGGCTCTTACACTCATTCTAGGCCTTCTTCCACAATTCTTCCTGAACTCTTTAGGAAGTGATATAGATATTGTGCTTAAGGATGAACACTCTGCCATCACTTATTCTTAGAACTTTGACTAGTTTGTGAATCCATATTAATCACTGCCCACAGCTATTAGAAGTTTCTGTACCAGACAACAAAAGAATGGTAAGAGAGACAGAAATATTGTTTTCCAAGAAAGAATACACCAATTTGTTATCCAATGCCAAATGGATTGCCTTAAAAACATAGACACAAGTGACATTATACAGACATATCAATTTGCTATGGAATATATAAATAATATATAAATAGGAATACATAAATACCTATATTCATATATACACAAGTAACTAACAACAATTAATAAAACAGAGGCCATGAACTTGAAAACAGTGCAAGGAGCACTTTAAGGGTTTAGAAACACTGCTGTATTGTTGGGTATTGGGGGCTAGGGCATCCTTGACCAACAATTCATAGGGAGATATCCCAAATATGACACTGGGATTTTCATTTTATAACTTGTGATTTAATTTCATCTTTGAATGATTTTATTTATTAATATGAATATTAATTAACATGTAATAAATTAGTAAGCACTGTATTTCCACGTGTCTGGCTATTTTTAACAGTTCAGTTTGGGAAAATTTGTAACTAAGATTTATTAGTAGATGTAAGAGTTTAAAATGCTATCGAGTTTAATACATACTGAACTCAAAGTCATACATAATTCTTTCTCCAGTATTTTCATGTTATTTTAAGTTATTGTGAAAATATAAAACAAGATTCTGGATGTAAAACACAGAAGCATTACAGCTGAGAAAAGNGCATCCTTGTTATTTTTGTTCTTACTGAGAATGAGGTGTTGCAGTTTGCTGATGTGACGTCTCCTCAGACTCCTCAGCAGACTTCTCTAAAATGATGGCCGGTGATGTTTAGGATTGAATGAATATAATTGAGAAATCATGAGTGTGTTTATTCTGTTCTGGTTATAGAACATATCATGATGTGTGGTTCAAATTTAGTATGCAAAATGCTTTATTGAAATGAATCATTCAAATTAGTTTGTATATTATATGGAAGAGAAAACACCCATAAACACACACACACATACATACACATACACACACACACACACACACACACACACACACACACACACACACAAATCACAATTGTTCAAAAGATTAGTCTAAATTTAGTTTTCAGTAACCAAACTTCAAGCACTGGGTGGATAAATTCTTTAATTACTACATAACTTTCAAAGGTCAACTTCAGCTCTGCAAGTGTGTTATAGTTTTGCTTTTCTGTGGACAGTTATAATTAAATTACCAAGAAGTAGGAATTCAATATAAATTGAGGAAATATTATGAAACATGAAAAAAGGATGGAATACTTAAGAAAGTACTCATTGCAGGAATCAAGGAAATACTTTCTATGGCCTAAAATTTGATGGGAGGGTATTTTTAAGACTTGATAAAAACGTAGATGACTTTTTGGATGTATTCTATATTTGAAAAATATACACTAATGTGACTATTTTTAAAACTGAATTTCATATTTTTTGAAATGTGTTATATATTTAGGTATTATTAGTTTCCTTATTTTTAATTTTGATAATTTTATTTTACATGAAATGAACTGTAACCATATTTACCCCTATGACCCTTACTCATCTACCTCTCTTCCCATTGACCCCATCTCATTCCAAGAAAGTCATACTCCTACTTCCATGCTTTTCTATATTTAGGGGGCTGGTAGATAGGACTTTGTCTTGTGCAAATAGTCACAGTTGTTGTGTGGCCATGATTCCAATGACCATGTCACATTCAGAAGACAGTACTTCATGGCAGTCCTCCTGATCTTGTCTCTTAAAGTCTTTCCACTCCTTCTTCTATAATTTTCTTTGTGACTCAAACATGGGGATATATGTGTCCTATTTAGGACTGAGCACTCAGTAGTCACATAATCTCGGCTGATAAATTATGGATCTCTGTTTTTAGTGTCATGAACTGAAAAGAGAGTTTTTTTTCTGATAAATACTGAGACCTGCACCAAGATATGCATGGATATAAACACAAATATTTGTAAGGCTTTTTAACTATTTGTCCATTTATCAAAACATTAGTTGCAAAATTCCCTCTTTTGTTTGTAATCTCACTAGCTAATTTTCTTTGGTCAGATTTACATTGCTGGGTATTGCTCTAGACATAGAAGAGTATGAAAGTAACAGGGTGGGGCTTATATGTTCCAATGGGGTTAGCCTCAGATGTAATTAGGATACTCATTGCTACCCTGAAACAAGTGTGCACTATAGTAACAGTATGTGTCACTTGCCTGGAAGGTCAGAATTGTAGCATTCATAGTCCAGAGATGGGTGATAAACTGATTAATTTTCTCCCTCAAGAGTCTGTGGAGCAACTTCTGACACTGGTAACACATGTCAAAATGGAGGAATATTTCCTTCACCATGCTTCCAGCTTGATTTTTCTATTTCCTTGTTTATGAAGTATGTGATGTATTCAGCTATAGATTGTACTATGTAGCTCTGGTGGGCAATAAGAAACTGTCAATTATCTTATTTTTAATAAATGGTCTTCCTTTGTAATAATTATGCAGTTATGACTTTTAGAAATAATCAATTCCTAAATGGATATTATTTTGTTTTTTAATTTTCAAGAAGAAGTAAAACACATCTTCACACAAAATTATTATAACTTTACTTGCATCTTTCCTGCTATGCTAATGTTTCAATGAAATGCCCTGTATGATGAACGATGAATGAATGAATTCGCAGGTAAGGAGAAACAAATAGTCGTGAAGGATGAAGAATAAGAGGAGACTGTTGGCTCTTATGTGCACAATGTGGTCTGGGGATCTGCTCTCATTTCTTGACAGCAGTCAAATCTGGTAGCATAGTGGTTGTTGCCCTAACAAATGATTTATGTTGCATCCCACTGATGTATAGCTTTGCCAAACTTCAGTCACATATGCTGTTGAAATCCTTGAGATTTTGAAGATATGAGGGTTTTATGGATGTCTATTTTTATTTTAAGCATTATGTTTTAATATTACAGGTTATGAATAAGAACTGGATACAAAGATTTTTTGGTTATTTGATGGGAAACATTAAAACTAATNTCATGATTCCACTCTCCTTCAACTGAAGTCCTGAAAGGAATAACCAGGAATGGGACTTCAAATAATCATAGGATCATTTCAGAAAATGAGTGTCCTATTGAACCTTCTCTTATACCAGGTTTTCAAGAAAAATACAGAGCTTTTAAGTCTCCAAAGTTATTTTGTTAAAGACACAACAAAAGTGAAAAATGATAAAAAGCTTTATATGCTATTATTTCTTTTTATAAATATAATATTCAGATTACAGAAGAAAAAAAAGATGTTAGTCACTTCTGCTAAAGGTGAACTGAATGTGCCTACACAGGACCATTCTTATTCCATTCTTTTAGTTAAGCACTTTGATAATGTATATAAAATAACAGAAAATAAATCCATAGTCTGCGTCTTAAGATTCTGAATGGATGATGATAATCAAAATAGCCAGACACTTAACTGTGTTGGGTAAGCTAATCATCTTTTAGAATGGTCACCATTAAGTCCTGAAGGAGATGAGTAAACCTTCTCTGGAAAATTTGAGTTATTTTCTGACACCCTTGTAACAAAGGCAAAAGTCCCTGAACCATGCCTATACACAAAAAAGTTCCTATGGATTTTAGTGTGACTCTTAAAACAGAATGGATATTTAACACTGAATGTAATAGGGAAGCTTTGATGTTTAAGGACTCAAACAATCAGAAACCAAAATATTTTAAGAAATATTGCTGAAATAAAGCAATATTTATGAGGGTATATAAAAATCACATATAATAATGTACTTTGAGAATAAGATATTTCATATATAAAACATAAAAATGCTATTAAGTGATAAGTAATCTGTGAAAAACATCCTTAAAATTAAATATCTAAATCTAGCAAGTATTTTTATCTATACATTTTTTATACTTTGAAAAAAACTTAGGAATTATGAACTCTTATCACTTTAATTTTATAATGAGCAAAAGAAGGCATAGCTAAAGCTTTTCATAGTTCATGTAGTAAGAGGAGAAATTGTAATTCAACTTGAAAATCTCAACAATTTCAATTCTCGAGGTGTAAAGAAATGGAAAGTAAAACTCTTTCAGCTACTGAAGTAGCTAATAGATAATCAGGTAAAATTTGATATCACAGCTGTTCTGTGTAGACAACATAATATAAGAGACTAAAATTGATGCTCTGCTTCTTCATTTGTTAACTTTGTCCAAATGACTTTTGCTACCTTCCATCTTGAGCACAATAGTAAGACTTTTCTCAAACTTGAATAATAAATGGCTCTGCTGCTTATCAGCACTAACTCAACATTAAACATTTCATATTATACTTAGCAAAATATATCATGATTTCTCTCCACTAATAATTAATACTTTAGTAGACACCAAGTGTATGTGCCACAATTTGACTCACTCACATATGGCCATAAACTACCTGGAGTTAGAATCATGTACGGATAGTTCAATTACAAAACAAAGCTTCCTGTTTTAAAAGCTAATAGAAAGTCTCAATTTGTGATGTGTATTTTTGATCTACAGGTAATATGTTGGGGGTTACACTGTCTTTTCACTTTGGTTAAATATGTTCCCATGTTCTGAGGACATAGGAAACAATTAAAATATGTACTAGTATATTGAGGAATGGCATCAGAAAAAGTATACATGAATACTCAGGTGCATGAAATGCATTAGTTAAAGTAAAGGGAAGAATTGTAGAGCACTTGGTCCTAAAAAGACACGTCTCCAAATGCTGAAGCAGTCTAATCCCCTAAACTTTGTCATTTGAACATTGATGGAGATTTTTGTACATAGGTATAATAGATAATAACCATTTATCACTGGTATTCATCTCATCTCAGCATTCAAACTCTACTTTTTTAGATATCGGGGTGGATAACAGTAAATGTACCAAATTCCTTATGACAGGGGTGTTTGTCTGGCTCTTTAGAACCTTCTCTCCTGTTCTAAAGACACCTACCAGTTTTCTCTTCAGCATATAAAAGAAGCTTATTGTTAAGGAGATCTCAAACATTTTGGGTATCTTGTGACAGGAAATGGAGATGAGTACTGAATATACATTTATTAGAAGACACAATATCATATATTAAGATTTTTAGCTTATATGCGTAATATGCTCTCTTTGCAAAAAAAATGATTCCTAATTAATCTCTTTAATTTTTTGAAATTCTGTATGTATCTATTTTTAATCAGGGCTTTTACTTTCTAATATTATAATTACATATTTTATCACTTCCATTTCCTTTATCTAAACCATCCCACATACCACTACTTGCTTTCCTTAAAATTCATGGCTTCTTTTTCATTTATTGTTGTTACACACATACAGATATATATAGAGACATATACATGCCCACATATATAAATACACATTTCTTAGTCTCTGTAACGTTAACTGTGTATGCTTTCAGAGCTAACCATTTGTTATTGGAAAACTAAGCGGTGTTCTCTTCTCTATGAAATTCTATTTATCCCACTTTCCACTTTCCTTAGTTGCCTGTAGTTCTTTGTGTTGGATTGACCCACTTTGTCAACTTTTGTCTGTCAATTGTTGTGCCTGTTAAGCTCTGAGCAGTCATGTTGGTGAGATGTTGTGGGTGTAGCTTCTGAACTTACTAGAAGATACAGTCTCACAACAAACACCTTGACTCTGGCTCTTACAGTCTTTCCAATAATTCTTCCACAGTGATCCCTAAGATTGGCTGAATTTACGTACTCTTTTTAAAAAGTATGACTGAAATCATCTAATATGCAAACTAAAGTTACAGAATTGTAAAATGATCATTTTACAAACTGCATTAGATCTCTTAAGAACACTATTCTAATATTTATTTTTTAAATGATAATTGTTTATTTTACTACAACATGTTCCATTTTTAAGAATAACACATACATGGCTCAGCAAGATGATTAAGCTGATACAGTTATTTTATGCCAAGCTTGATGATCCAAGTTTGATCACCAGAGTAGCAAGTAGAAAATAGTTGCAAGTAGTCCTCCACATGCACACATGGCATGCACCCCTCCACATACAAGCACACTAAGTTAATAATAAAAAAGAATGACATATCTTGAATTTGTAGGTCATATATACTAAGGAATTGGTGTTACCTATTGAAAATTTTACAATAATGTTATTCAATTCCTATTTGCATCTGGAAAAGTCCATTCCTATGTGGGTCATCAAAAGCTTTAGATTAGAATCAAAATGCATTGTTACCTAGGTAATAAGTGTAGTTTTGTGTGAATGTCTCTTTGACTCTGAAAAAACAGACCCTTAAACTGTAGCTTTTTTGAATATTGACTCTGGAATCAAACCACCTTGTTTATACTACTCACTGTTACATTGACTTTAAGTTCTTCTAGTTCCATTATTTCTCTTTTTTGTACAATAATTATAAAGTATTCTAAAATATTCCAAAATATAATTGTAAAATTTAAACATAATAAGCATGTACTATGCTTTGAAGATTGCCATAAACAAGAGAAATACTTCCACAAAATAGCCTTATTATTATTATTCATTTAAGGCTTAAAGAGGTTTTACCTAAGAGTGATTCAATAAATATGTGAATTTTACTGATGAGATAGAATGTGGTAGATAAAATAGCCCTTCAAGATATTCACTTTGAAATCTTTCAAACACATATGAACAACATATTTAGCTGTAATTAGATTAATGGGCTTTTTTTCTGTTTTGGTAATGAGGATTTTAGATAATTTGGAGGGCTCTATATTATTCCATGAACTCTTAAAGGTAAAGTGTATTTTCCAGTTAGAGTCTGAGAGATGGAAGAAGAGTATCTGAGAGATTCAAAGTAGAAGAGAATTTGAACTGCCATTTCTGGAGGGAGTAACAGAAATAACATGAAAGGAAAATGTGTCCAAGTGCATGGTTACCTCAGAAACAGAAACCTCAGGCCTACATCTGAGAAGAGTTGGCTTCAAGAAACTACCTACCATGATTTAGAAAGTGTATTTATTCCCATAAGGAACATCATCCCCCAGGGCAGTCAGATCTTAGCTTTCTGAGGCCCTCAGTTGGGGATCCATACAAGCTGAGCAGATTCTGACCTACAGAAACTGTGATAAATTTATGTTGCATTAAGCCACTGTTTGCAGTATTTTTTACAGTAACAAATATAAAATTCACAGAGTACCTAGGCATATATTTGCTTTTAATTCACAAAAAGTAATTAAGGAATGTTCAGTGTTGGGTTTCTGTCAGATTCATATTTGTAAGGGATTTATCTACTTTCATTGCTTTACTGAAACAAATGAATAGACTGCTTTTTAAACTCTGCTCCATTGTAATTTTACATGGTTGTGTTTTTACTGGATAATATTACTCTAGCTCTTTTGTTCTCCCTTCCACAGAAATTTAGTGTGTGATAAGCCTTGCTGTTCAATGGCTGTTGTTCACAAATCGTGCTTCTATTCATCTTAGGATCACATAGATTTTCAAGAAGAAACAGTTTAGAATCTTCATTTTTTTCTGTTATGCTTGTCAATGTCACTCTAGGATTTCACTATCCTTTGACATTTTTAACTTCTTTCTCTGCCAGATAATCACAATTATGCACATGGTATATTTTCATGTTAGTTTTATCTATGTGATGCTTCTTACAACTTACTATGAAGATCTTCAGTCTACTGGATAAAGAATATCTTCATTTATTCATGAAAATGAACATCNATGAATTTATTCTAAAATATATTTCCCTTGGAGGAAATATATAATTCTAATATTTAAATAGCATCTAAAATTTTATTAGACTTTTGTGTTATAAAGAAAATAACAGTTTTTAAAATAAAAAAATCATAAAGTATAATCATTAAACTATTTATCACTGTTTGTGGATAATACTTTTAGGATGTTTGTAAATGGTAAGAAATAATATGTAATAATATGTTAAATTTCATCTGGAAACACAAAGACTCAGAATAGGCAAAAAAAAAACCAAATAATGATTCAAAAAACATCACTCCATATTTCAAATTATATATAGAGCTTTAGTTATAAAAACACCATGGTACTAGCATAAAAACACACTTATTGATAAATTATATAGAATTAAGTAGCCACATAACCCTACACACTTACAGTCCCCTGATCTTTTATAAAGATCAGCAACACATATTGAAGAATAGACAGCAACTTTAACCAATAGTGATGGCCAACCTGGATAGCTACACGTAGAAGAACCAATCTTAATTCTTATCTCTAACCCTGCACAAAACTCAAACATCAAATGGATCAAGAAACTCAATATAAGACCAAATACTCTGAACGTGATAGAGACAAAGTAAGAAATATTCTTGAATTTACAGGTCTAGAAAAGGACATTCTGAACAGGATCCTGGTAAAGCAGGCATTAAAACCAAGAATTGATAAGTGGGAATTCCTGACATGAAAAATCTCCCATACAGAAAAGACACCATCATATTGAGTGAAGAGGTAGACTACAGAAAGGAAAAAATATATGTAGCCATACATATGATATAAGATTATAATTTAGAATATACAAATATTAAAAATCTGAACATAAGGTTAATAAAAAACAATAAATTAATATAATGTATTCTATTATATTAAACCAATATAATGTATAACTACATTCTAAATACATATCTGTATAAACAGAGATAAGTGTACTTCTCATCACTTATCCAAAAAGCTTCTCTTTGCAATGTATCAAGATTATTATAACAATCAATTACTAAAGTTCAGATAATAAGGGAATGTGGGTTGCCCAAATCTAACTAATAAATCTATCATCAGTTCATACACTTATACCTCAGGGAGAACTGTACAGGAAGTGACAGAAAATTGTAAGAGCCAGAGGCCTCGGATGCCTGTTGCTAAGTAGTGTCCTCTAGGCATAATAAGGAAAATACACCCATGACGTCTCAACAATATGGTTGCCTGAAAGCAAGCATAATGACATGACTAGTTGGCTACCAATGTGAACAGAGGAAATTTCATNATCCCACTCCACAATGAAGAGTTAAGGGTGGAAGCTGAATGAGAATTCGTTTCCACCAAGGATGAGTTCCCCCAATGGATTTGCAATCTCAAGTGGTCAGCTGTCGACATGTGTATATGAGCAATGCTAAATGGACACAGGAGGCAGTATTGTTGTTGTTGGTAGAGGTAGTTTTATGCATGTGTGTGTGTCATAGAGAGAGAGAGATTATAGCCATGAGCATGTGTATATACATGCAGCAACAATGATTAAAGAAGAGATTGTGAGTGTATCAGAAAGCAAGGGGCATGAGAGGAACCTGAGGGGATGTTAAGAGGGAAAAAATATAGATACCAGAGTCATGTATGAAGTTATCAAATTATTTTATTATTTTAAAAGGAAACTAAGAAAATTGGGGCACAAAAAAGAGTTCTCAAAATATGAAACATAAATGGCTAAGAAATAGTTTTTTTTTAATGTTCAACATATTCAGCCTTTAGACAAATATATCTTAAATTTTGGCATTCATCTTATTGCAGTTGAGAATGGCTATGATTATGAATATGTATATGTACATACACACACATATGAGGATGACAAATGCTGGCATGGATGCAGAAAAAGAAAAAAAGGAAACACATATTCAATGCTGGTGGGAGTCCAAACTGGAGCAGCCACTGTGGAAATTGGTGAGGTGCATCCTCAAAAGCTAGGAATAGATCTACCTCATGATCAGCTGGACCACTTGGGCATACAAACAAAAGACTCTGTATCATAATATAGAAATACTTGCTTTTCCATGTGCACTGCTACTCTATTCATAATAGCCAGAAAATAGAAATACTCTAGATGTCCCTGAATGAATAAATGGGTAATAAAAATTGTTATATTTGCATAATAGATTATATAACTTTGGATAAAAATGAAATTATGAATCTCAGGTAAATAAATGGAGCTGGAAATAATTCTGAGTGAGATAATTCAGGACTAGAAACAAAATTCCCATGTTTTTTCTCATTTGCTTATATTAGCTTTGAATAATTAGATATGTATGTTCCATTTGATAAACTCACAGAGGTCAGCAAATTAGTAAACAAAGATTGGGAAGGAAAAGAAAAACAGTGATACAAAGGGGTGTAGGTATGAAAATAATGGTGCAAAAAGATTTAATAGACTGGTATATGGGAAGGTACAGTATATACAGAAATATCCAGAGGGATAACTAACAGTATAAACTGCCTGAAAAAGTCACGTGGCTATGATAGTTGTGGTAACTGTATTGTTATTGTTTGGTGGTGGTGTTTGTGTTCTCTGTAGTACTTTGTGATTTAATAATTATGGATTAATAGTTATTTCCAAAGTCTTTTGACTGTGGTCACACCAATGAAACACAACAAGGACTAGTAGTGGCACATTAACCTTGCTGGTAAGCAAAAGCTTTCTAATAAAACTTAAGTTCTGTTCAATAACAGGAAAATGGTATCTGGTATTGGAATTCTAGTCAACAACTCAGTGCTAGTTCAGTCATAGGTTTTGAAGAAAAACCTCTAACCACCACTTGACTAAAGCAGCATAATCTCTAACTATACTCTAAATATTTATCCTTATATCCTCAGATAATTGTAGTCACCCCTCCCCAAGGAAACTTCTCTTTGTAACAGATATACAAAACAGAAAATAACAACCAACCAAAACACGNAGTTGTGGGATCCCAGTCCCAATGGATACAATTACAAAACAGTATTACATTTAAGGCTGACGGGACATTGAAGAAGACAATGTGAAAATATTTAAAATTCAAAGGATAGGGGAGTTTTCTGGAGATTGTGTCTCATAGTAATGTTAGAATCTGTACCTGTAAAGTCTCAACAACATGATTGCCTAAACATGAGCTGACCACGGACAACAATAGACACGCCAAAGTAGATGTGGGAAAGACCATGAGGCCTCAACTCATATGCAAAAAACAGCAGGTAACTCAGATGAGAGTAAGAGCCTATTGTGTAAGAAAGAAAATACTTGAATCATAGAACATGAAGAAATTATGCTACTATTTACCTGAAAGCTTCATCCCTATCTACTTACTATCTTTCCTAGTGCTAGAAGGTGCTATGCATCCTACCAGAGGAGAACACGAAACTTATCTATCTGTAAACTCTGTGAGCTGTAATAATAGCCTGCCTGGCAAGACATGTGCCCTGCTACAATAGTACCATGAATGTTGGGAATCAACTGCTTTCTGATTGAATTTAAGGCCCACTCCACAAATGAAACATCTGCATTCTTAAGAAATTGAAAAGTGTTATTGTGTGCCTCCTCTTAAACTATCCTTTTACTTATACTGTTTAAATATGTCACATCCCTGCTGCAGTTTTCCCTCCGACCTCTCCTTCCAGCATCCCCACCTTCCCTGTTACCCAGACCCACTCCTCCTCCATTTCCCTTAAAAACAAAAACAAATAACAAAACAGCAAACAAACAAAAAGAGCGGGCCTCCCAGGAATATCAACCAAACGTGGCATAAAAATCGCAACATAAACCCTCATATTAAGGCTGGATGAGGAGACTGAATAGGAGGAAAAAGATCCCAAGTGTAGGCAAAAGAGTCTGAGACACACCCTCTCTCACATTGTTAGGAGTTCCACAAACATACCAAGCTAAACAACCAAAGCATATATTCAGAGAACCTAGCTGAGACCCAAACAGGNTCCATGATTGTCCTTTAGTCTGTGTGAGCCTTCATTAGCCCTGCTTACTTGATTCCATGGGCTATATTCTCCTGGTGTACTAGAACCCTCTTGCTCCTACATGCCTTCATCCCCCTCTTCTACATGGTTCCCTTGATGTTTTATTTCATAACTAAATCGTGTTTTTATCATTTTTCTCATTAACACATGCTTTCTAGTGTCTTTGGTTAAGGTCTCTGTGGAAATGGGTAATTTTCTTCTGAACACTATCAGTAAATCAAATGTTATAATGAGATTACTATTAATTTTTATAGGCATTAAAATGTTTTCCACAGAAAACAGATGCCTCAAAACAAAATTCAAATTCTACTCACTAGTAATATGTTTCGCTCAAAAAAAATGAATTGTTTCTACTTCACAACATAGCAGAAAAATTTTAAAAGATGGGACTAAAAGTGGTTAAAATTTTTGTGTAATATGAGATAGCACTGAATACACAGCTATTAATATTGTATAATGTAAAACATTTCCATTTCTTATTTTTCATTTAATTTTACTCTTTTGTGCAAAACTGCTGAAAAACTGCCTTCTACAACAAAATTATGGAAAACTGAGCCTTCCTTTGGATCAGGTTAGTTACTAACACATTTGTGACATAGCATTAAAAGAACTACATTACCTTGGTATAGTCTGTGCATGGCTCTTTTAACTGGTATCTATACTGAAATTCATATCTATATATATGATAGCATATGAAAAATCAGACCAGAAAAGAGTTTATAAGTCTTTCCAAATTGTGAAGAAATGTAAGAAATATTTTTAATGAGTTATGTAATTAGTTTCCTCAACCCAGGCATAGAGAGTCCTGATCTCTGTTACTGGTGGAGGTATTCTACAAGATAAATTATTGAACTTGTAAGTTTTCCTGCATCACAGGTAGTATCCATTTCTAAAAAGAAATATAGTAATTTTAACTTTTTATTTGCTTGTTTGCTTTGTTTAATTTTATATATTTCTTGCTTATACTCATAGCTTTGTATATATAAAATCAGATAAAAAGTATTTTAAATATATATATTATCAGCTGCTAGAGTAGCATGCTTACTAAAGTAATACTGGAAAAGAAAATACAAAATTAATATTCTAGAATTTTTTTTATCTCTTCTCTGTTGAGATCTTATTATTCCAGAGCCTTTGGGTTTAGCATAACTAATAAATATTGTCACAAAATAACCCATTTACTCTAGGTTTAAGAGTCAACCTCAGGCCCCAGCCCCTAGTGGACCAAGAGGTGAGTCTCTATCCCTGTAGCTGAACATCCCAGCCTCTCCGTTTTGGGCCCAGGGCCACAACCCTGTGGCGCCCCCTCCCCGCCACCACCCATTGCAGTCCCAATTTCATGCAAGTATGCAGGTCTCCTGCAGACAGCTCAGACCAGCACCATCCCCCAACAAATCCTGTAACCTTCAAACCCCACCTCCACCAAACCCCACCCTCTCTCAGAGACTGCAACTGCTCCATGAGACAGAGTCCGCCAGTCCTGATTAGACCAAGTGACAGAGCCTGCTAGTGCTGATTGGACCAACTGACAGAGGCTGTTAGTGCTGATTGGACTAAGATCTGCTCCCTGAGACACAGAGTTGAACAAAGAGCCCTAATTAGACCAAGAGCTCCCATTGGACCAAGAGTATCAATCAGACCAAGAGAGGCCCCTGCAGACACAGACACCACTTGTATGGGATGAAGGAAGAGGTGGGTAGAAGCCAGTACAAAAATATACTCAAAAACATAAAGACAAATATGGCCCTATCAGAACCTAGTGATTCTACACCAACAAAACTTGAACATCCCAACCCAGAAAATACAGAAGAAATCAATCATGAAAATGACTTTAAGAAGATGATAGATTCCCTTACAGAGGAAATGAAAAATTCCCTTAAAGCGGAAATGAAATATTCCCTTACAGAAGTGGAAGAAAAGACAAACAAAAAATTGGAAGAAATCAAAGAAAGCCAAGAAAAAGCAATTAAACAGGTGAAGGAAACAGTTCAAGATTTGAAAACAAAAATTGAGAAAATAAAGAAGACACAATCTGAGGTAATGCTGGAAAAGGAAAATCTGAGTAAATGAATGGGAACTGCAGATGCAAGTATAACCAACAGCATATAGATATGAAAGAGAGAATCTCTGGTGTTGAAGATATGATAGAGGAAATAGATTCATCAGTCACAGAAAACACTAAAGCCAAAAAAGCCATAACAAAAAATGTTCAGAAAATTTGGGACACCATGAAAAGACCAAGCCTATGAATAATAGGGATAGAAGAAGGAGAAAAATACCAATTCAAAGGCACAGAAAATATATTAAAAAAAATCATAAAAGAAAACTTTCCCAACCTAAAGAAGGAAATGCCTATGAAGATATAAGAAACTTACAGAACACCAAATAGACTAGATCCTTAAAAAAAAGTCTCCTCAGCACATAATAATCAAACCACTAAACATACAGAATAAAGAAAAAACATTAAAAGCTGCAAAGGAAAAATGCCAAGTAACATATAAAGGCAGACCCATCAGAATAACACCTGACTTCTCAATAGAGACTATGAAAGCCAGAAGGTCCTGGACAGATGTTATGCAGACACTAAAATGATGGAGATATTGTTCTGCATGCTGTGAACATATGTTGCTCTGATTGATTGATAAATAAAATGATGATTGGCCAGTAGCCAGGCAGGATAAACAAACAAGGAGAATTCTGGGAAGAGAAAGGCTGAGTCAGGAGACACCAGCCGCTGCAGAAGGAACAACATGCCTGTAGACCAGTGACTGGTAAAGCCACAGAATACGTGGCAAAACATAGATTAATAGAAATGGGCTGAATTTAAGTATAAGTGCTAGTCAGTAATATGCCTGAGCTAATGACCAAGCAGTTGTAATTAATATAAGNTTTTGAGTTATTAATTTATAAGTGGCTGTGGGACTGCTGGGTGGGCTGGACCACGTAGGGCCTGGTGGGACCCAGACAAAACATTCACCTACACTAAGAGACGATGGATGTCAACCCAGACTTCTATATCCAGAAAACTCTCAATCACCATAGACGGAGTAGCAAAATATTTCATGATAAAACC
Source organism: Neotoma lepida (assembly GCA_001675575.1). Lineage (NCBI taxonomy): Eukaryota > Metazoa > Chordata > Mammalia > Rodentia > Cricetidae > Neotoma > Neotoma lepida. Next base: position 18,293 of record LZPO01076600.1, read on the forward strand.
AAATTTAAACAATACCTATCCACAAATCCAGCCCTATGGAAAGCAGTAGAAGGAAAAATCCAACCTAAGGAAGTTAGATACACCCCTGAAAACACAGGCAATAGATAATCACACACCAACAAATACAAAGAAGGGAAGCATAACACTACTACCAAAAAAATAACAAGAATTAACAATCAGACAAAGAGGAAATCCAGAGAATCATCAGGTCATACTTCAAAAATCTGTACTCCACAAAATTGGAAAATCTGAAAGAAATGGACAATTTTCTGAATAGGTATCACATACCAAAGTTAAATAATGACCAGATAAACTATTTAAATAGACCAATAACCCATGGATAGGTAGGATTAAAGTAGTAAAATGGCAATTTTACCAAAAAGCAATCTACAGATTCAATGCAATCCCCATCAAAATCCCAACACAATTCTTCACAAACTTGAAAAGAACAATACTCAACTTCATATGGAGCAACAACAACAACAACAACAACAAAACAGAATAGCTAAAAGAACCCTATACAATAAAGCAACCTCTGAACGTACCACAATCCCTAACTTCAATCTCTACTATAGAGGTGTAGTAATAAAAACAGCTTGGTACTGGCATAAAAACTGACATGTGGATCAATGGAATCAAACTGAAGACCTTGACATTAATCCACACACATATGAATACCTGTCTTTTACATTAAATACAGATAAGGAATGCATCAGTGAACTTAAAGATTTGATGATAGAAACCATAGAAAAAAAACAAAGGACTAGAAATTATAAGAAATTTTTAAGTAAGATAGGTCAATGTCAGGTGGTTCAAAGCGTGCCTAATTAGAATCCATAAAAAGTGACAATAGCAAGAAAAAACATTGAAGCCAATCAAAAGAAAGTTCACCAAATTAATATAACAAACACCAGATAAAAGTAGCTCAAAATCACTAGAGAAAAATAAAGTGAAATATACACACACATGCACATACACTCATTAAAATGTCTAAATTAAATGTACATACATATATAAAAATATGCATACATATATATGTATATAATAATCTCAAAAACCAAAAATAAAGAGAGAAAAACAAAAGCAACAAAGGAAGACAAAATGGGGGGAGGGCAGGTGTGGATCTTAGAACATTAAAAACAAACTTCCACAAAGCGTGTAAAAAGACATTTGGTTACTATTTGAAAACAGTGAAGCAAAAACAATCATTTCATCAACACAAAATTCAATATTATAAAAATTATTCTAAACTGAAAAAGAAATAAGAAATTAGCAGAAGAACTACAAGTATCCTATCCTTATATTATTTTTTAACCTAACTGTTAACTCTGGCATAATTATCAAATTATGTGAAATAAACACAGAATGAGAAATATAAATGAGTAATGTTCTTCAGACTTCATCAAGATATCAAAAATGAAATGCAATAGAAAATGCCAAAGATAAGAGAGTAAGATGGTATCACTTTCTTCTCCATCCCTGATGGATAGCTTACAAAGAAATGCTAGCTTCTAGGCACATAAATGAGGGAGAAAAGTAAACAACAGTGTGACCAGTCAGTGAACTCTAGGACCTAAAATAATGACTGACCTGTAAGAAGAACTTCTAACCAGTCTTATTAATAAACACGCGGGACAAGAAATAAGGGTGAAAATCTGACAGAGATCAGAGGAATTAGGAGCAAGCCACCACTCACCAACGCTGCCTCTACTTCCCAGGAGCGAAGCGGAGCAAAGAGAGAGCCTTCAGGTCTA
>LZPO01076600.1:28186-48103 GCA_001675575.1 Neotoma lepida
CGTGTGCCACCACCTCCTACTGCTAGTTCCCCATGTGACCTTGGAGTCACAGAGAACCAAATGGATTAAGGGCGTGTGCTAACTTGCATGGCTATTGTTTACTACTGGTGGCTGGCGGCCCCATTTTTCCTCTGACCCTCAGATAAATTTTATTAGGAAACACAGATAAATTATCACCACACTGACCTGACAAGACATGCTCACTATGGCAATAGTGTCACAAATGTTTGGGAGAATTCAAGCATTTTCTGATTTAATTTAAGGCCTGTCCCACAAGATGGAACCTTTTACCATTAACTGTACCAAAAACCTATGGCAGTCTAAGATATAGTGTAGAACCTACAATTTTTATTTTGCAAAGTGGACTTAGTAGTAAAATCAAATCTACTTTAAATTCTGACTCTTACACACACACATATGCAGATTTTAAATATTAGTGATTAACTCCAAGTTACCAATAACAATCAATGCCACATTAAGAAAATATATAAAAGTATTTCCTCTTAGAGTTATTTAACTAAGAGTGACTTTAGATACACATTGTCTACTTCATGATCCCTGTGTCTCCCATCTTCTGTCTGTTATCTTTGTCTAAATCTACACCTGTCTGAAGGCTATGTCTGTCCCTGTGTTTCTTTCCATGTTTATGTGTGTCTAGGTGTCTGTCTATTGTATGTGTCTGTATGTGAGTTATGTCTCTCTCTAACAAATGACTTCATTTTGTATTTGCTGAACAACATAGAAAGCATCACACGGGAAAGGAATTGGATACTTTACAAAAATCATTAACAACTTTATAAGATATTAAGTCACTGGCACCAATGATCCCAACTAACACAGATAATAAACATTGTTTACCAACCAATGTCCTTAAATGTTTTCTTTTAACCTTTATGATTGATGAAATTTCTTTCAACTTCTGCATTTACTGCTTTTAGTGAGTAATATATTTACATTATTCTGTGCCAGGGTCATGGAAGAGTAGATAATTTAAGATTGCACATCTGTGTTAGCTTAGGTAGTAAAAGTTCATTAAGTGGGAAATCCAAGCAAATGAAATTGTTTACAGTCTTCTCTTAAAAGGAGGTTAAATAAACAGTTTGAATAAGAGGGCAGTCTTAAGTCCTAAGTGACCTCAAGTTATATCACTAATTTTGGCGAGGAAATTCAGTCTCCTAGAATGTAAGAGATATTTTCAGAATTTTATATAGCCACACACAGATTGTACAATCTTTCAATCCTCATTATAGGAGTTTCTTCTTTTAGTAGGTGGCAATAATTGAATACAGAAACCCAAAATTATTCAATTTGCATATAAGGAGTGTTCAGTTAAATGAGACATCTATAATCATACCACTACCCCCAAATCTCAGCCATCATTGCAGAAGGGTCAGAGAGTTTGTGAGAGACAAAGATAGCAGATATCTAGAGCAAAAATATTAGTTACTTGCCATGATTTGACTATCACACAGATGAACTCAGCATCTGGATCAGATATGCAAGACCTGGCAAGATCAAATCATCCAAAGTCATAGTATGGAAGGGCGAAGGGCTTATAAAGCCTTACCATTAGCTGAGGAGCTATTAGCAACGGATGGCTACTGGTGGAATGAGAGTCAACTGTCTTCAAGGCTACACATGCTCCAACATCTGTTCCCACAGACTTAGCAGTAAGTGGATTCAGTAATTTTAAAAACAAAGCACATGAATTTTGATGGAGAATTGGTGCACAGTGGGAGAAGTGATTAGTGTAGGGACTGAGAGGTAAGTTTGAGAAAACAAATGTATAAAATTCTCAAAAATAAAAATACTTTGTGAAAGATGACTAAATGAAGTTTTGTGATGTTGAATTGATTCCAGAGAGGAAAATTATACTAATATAAAAAATTATAAAGTTTTAAATCTGTGGCTTAGTTAATATTTTCTTAACAGCTCAGTCACCTAATTTGATATGAATGGTTGTATAAATGTCAACTACATGATACCAATGAAGGAAATGGGGTCTATTTTGTGGATCATTTTAAACTTTTTAAAAAAGAATCTAATTTTATTTAAAATAAAATTATCCAAAGAAAACATATCCTATTACAAACTACAATCTTTCTTTGAGAGTTATATGATGCACATGTTTTATGTCCTCTAGTGATTCTATTTTTTTTTCATTGAAAATAGAAATTCTTTTACATAATATATATTCTGATCATGGTTCCCCTCCGCCAATTCCTTCCAGATGCCAGTATGATAATAGTCTTGATAAAATCCTTTCATTCCATACCAATAATAGCAAATATTTCATAGTCACAAATTACAGCTTCTGTCCTTTACATCTTTACCCTTTAGAATTCATTTTTTTTGCACATGTCTCCTTAAAGTAGGCAGTTACTAAAAGAAGAAAAAAATGTGGCTTAAAATAAGATAAATAAATCATTCAGATGTTATAACTTTACTTTGTCAAATTTATTCTGAAAATATGTAAGATGTACATGGTTGAATAAAGGATCGTGGACATCAAAACTATAAATTTTTTCTTATACCATCCTTCTTTAAACACAAATTCCAGTTGTTGACGACAATTTTAAGACTATAGGAATGAGGGAAAAATAAATTGGGCCTCATTTCTTTCATTTCAGGAAGATTTAATTTAATAGAAATTTGTGGAAAACTATTGGCCAAAAATTATTAGTGTAGATATATGTTACTGTTGAGTTACGGATTTCTTTGATTAATGACAAAATGAAGAAAAATCCTGAAATTCTGTTATTTATTTCAGTAGAGTGGGTTTTTTAGTAAGTAAACTGCTTGGAAACCTGACTATTCCTTAATAATATAAAGCTGGAAGGAGAGAAGGGACTCCACCTAGTTGTTACACATCAACAGACATGGTGTAGCATCCATGTCCCCACCACACATTCATCACACACACACACACACACACACACACACACACACACACACACAAAGCAAGGAAGCAAAGGGTGAATATTCAGAGACAATGACAATCAGGGCCATATTTTCTCTCTCAGAAGAATCAAGATTCTTAAAACAATGGATTATACTTAAAAGCATTCCTTCTTCCTCATTTCTTGGTAGAAAATGGGAAATTTAAAATGGTCTGGCATGGAAACAAAATCACTGATTTTCCATTCTGTATGCTGCTGCCTGCAAAACTGATGCTATCCTTTGCCTTATAGAATGGAAATGACTTATATCAAAAATCTATAAAGAACTTAAAGAATCAGATATCCAAAATCTTAATAATTCTCAGTAGAAGAATCTCAAATGGCTGAGAAACTCTTTAAGGCCTGCTCAGAATTATTATCCAACAGGGAAATGTAAAACAAAACGACTTTGAGATTCTATCTTATACCTCTCTGAAAGGCTAAGCATCAATAAAACAGGAGACAAGTCATGCTGTGGAGGATGTGGAATAAAGGAAACACTCTTCCATTACTGGTGGAAGNGCAAATTTGTACAACTTTGGAAAATGCTATCATGGTTCCTCAGATAATTGGGCATTAATCTACCTCAGAAATCAGCTATATCACTCCTGGGCATATACCCAAAGGATGCTCTATTCTACCACAAGGACAGAACACCTGCTCAATCATGTTCATTGTTGCTTTATTCAAAATAGCCTGCAACTGGAAACAACCTAGGTGTCCCTCAATGAAGAATAAAGAAAATATTGTACCTTTACAAAATGGAGTATTACTCAGCTGTTTAAAATAAAGGACATCATGAAATTTGAATGCAAATGAATGAAACTAGAAAAAAATAATCTTGCATGAGGTAACCCAGACCCAGAAAGACAAACATGGTATATACTCACTCATATATGGCTATTAACCATAAAGTAAATGATAACCTAGCTATAATCTGTACACGCTGAAAAGTTATGTAAAGAGGAGGGTTCTAGGGAAGATCCAATTAATCTCCCTGGAAGTGGTAAATAGAATAGATTTTATGGACAGACTTCAGCAGGTGGAGATATAAGCAAGGGGAATCAGGATTAGCGAGAGTCAGGGTAGAGGAAGAGAGTGCATGGAGAGATGGGTAGAATTGGGGGGCATTTGGGTAGTTGTGTTGAAAGGTAGTGTACTGAAAACTTTCTGAAATGTATGAAGATGCTCCTGATGAGGACTTCTAGTAATGGGAGATATAGAATCTCAACTGGCCAAGGCAGTTGTCACCAGGCAAGGCTTCCAATGGCTAGACTGCATTCAATTGAGATGATAGCTAAGAAAGTTCNATGGGAATCCCCTCCCAAAGAAAACCTAGGCTTGTGTTAACATAATGGGTTATTCTCTGCAAACTGAGAGTAGGGCCATTGCTGAGAACAACAATCACATAAGGCATTGAACACAGAGAAGCTGGTGCCTATATTGAGCTTTCATCTCTGTGTTCTAGTCTCTTTAGTGCTGGAAGGTACTGTGTAGGCTACTGAGAGAGAAATGTGGTACCAACTCAACCACAAAATACTGACCTCTTGTAATGAACAGAGTAAAAAATGCCTTTTAAGATATGTAAAAATAGCTTAGACAGGAACTCCACTACACCCAAGGCCGCATCTGATAACCAGAACTCAGTGACATTACTCATTCAAGATAACCAGACCCAGTCCTAGAACTCTATGACACCCACTGGAAAGCATATAAGCAGAGACCATGAGCAATATTCTTCTCTGCACATCTGAAAAGATGCCATCTTGATATGACCTGTACCTTGGAAGTCTCCCCAAGGATCTTGACCCTCAAATCAGAAACGTCTGCTAAAGACTGGACCTGACCTTCAGCCAAGATACCTCATAATGAGAAGCCTTCAAGAGATTGGTTTAGACATGTAGTTAGAAATTTAGAGTGTGAACCTACTATGTATAACATGAATCTTGAAAGGTCTTATAATAACAAAACCCAGAACCAGATACTGGGGTGAAAGCTGAAAGATCAGAGGAGAAGAGCTAGCCACTAGCTTATCTCTACAAAATCCTCATCCTCAAGACAGCAAGTCCTTGTTTTCTCACACTGTATACAACTTTCTGTGTCCTGCCATATTACTTCCTAGGATTAAAGGTGTGTGTAACCACTGCCTGATTCTGTTTCTCTCATGTAGCCCAGTGTGGCCTTGAACTCACAGAGATTCAGACGGATCTCTGACTCCCAAGTGATAGGATTAAAGGTGTGTGCCACCGCTGCCTGACCTCTATGTCTAATTTAGTGGCTAGCTCTGTCCTCTGATTCCTCAGATAAGTCATATATATCACTACATTTCCCTTTTTTGTCTAAAATAATAAAAGAAGGTTATAACTAATATAAGAAAAAAATATACAATAGCCAGGTAGTAGTGGCGCACACCTTTAATCCCAGCACTCAGGAGGCAAAGGCAGGCGGATCTCTGTGAGTTTGAGGCCAGCGTGGGCTACCGAGTGAGTTCCAGGAAAGGTGCCAAAGCTACACAAAGAAACCCTGTCTCGAAAAAACATATATATATATATATATATATATATAGTAATTACAATAAGTATATACAATATATATAGTCAAGAATTACATTAACAATATCCAGTCCATTAACATTTGACAAAGTCACATAAAAAACTCCATTATTTATCCTATTTTTGTGAATCCAAAGGATTGTATTTAATTCTTCTATCTTAATTTGCATTACCAACCAAAAACTATCTTTTGATGTCTTTTAAACTTATACACTTTACACTTCCTTAGTGAGTTTCTTTTTTAAATTTCTTAACAAGGAAAACTATAATTATAACTATCTAATCTTCAACTCCCTCAGAGACCCAAGAGGGAAGTAACATTAAGTGAGAAAGGAGGAAATGCAAACAAGTGATTTCCAAAAATGTGAGAAATGACAGAAGCAATTGGCTGCTTGAACACTCACCCAAGATTCCTCTGCAACGTTGCAGCATCCATCTTTGGCCTACAGGCCTAGTATACCTGATCAATTTTTCTGTGAAGCAGAATTTTCTGAAGGGCTGTTCTACTTTGTCTTGGCAAGGTACAAGAGTCTTTTCTTTTGTGTCCCTCTTATCCATTTTGGACAGCATACTGTCAGCAGTTGAAGCAATGGCATTTTTTTTTTTGCCAAGTGGCTAACTTTTGCCACAAAGAAAGTAAACTACATATGGAGTTTCTTTAATGCCCATCATCTTCTCTGAAGTAGACTGGGGCTGCCAGGAGCAGACATGTATAATAGTCATAAAAAGAAAAAAATCTATGTGATTAAAACATCTTAAATGCCATATTCTGTAAATCTCTGAAGTATCTGAAGATAACCTTTCTGTTTAAAATTAGGTATGAAAACATACCTAATATGACTAAAAGTTTGATTGTAATGACTATTAACTTGCATTTCCTATATCCTAATTAGTAGGTAATAAAAATTTTCAAGGGCTAGTAATTTGTATTACATTGTTAAATGAACTGTATAGGTACAATACTGTGAACAAGATTAGAAATATAGGTACAGTATTTTCTAACAAAATCAATCTCAAAGTTCTATCAATACACATAATTTGTATGCAATATACAAAAATCCAATCCAGTGTAAAATATGTAAAGCTAGTAGTTGCCTTTTAAAAGTAGATTCAATAATCTACCTTTTTAATCTTATCATATCTATATCTACCTCTCTTTTCTTTTCAGAGTAGATTCAATAATTTACCCTTTCATCCTATTATTTCTATATCACTTTTTTGCCAGAGTACATTCAATAATCTACCTCTTATCTATATCCTCTTTTTTCTTTTTCTTTTCCTTTTTTTTTTCAAACAAGATCCTTAAATCTAATCTCCTTTGTTTAGCCTTTTTCCTGACCATTAACAATAACAATTTATAACCAACCATCCTAAACCATGACAATTTTCCATAACCTATCCAAAGACCAAAAACCACCCATCCCAACTCTTGGGAATGTGGATGTTGTGTACTTAAAATTACTTCCTGNTGTCTGGGGGCAAAGGCATCTTTAGGGGTTCCTGAAAAGAAAAATTTTGGGTTAATTGTCAAGTTTTAGGAGAGTTAGCATTGTCATTTGTTGTCCAGTCTCCGCACAATGGAAAAATGTACAGCTTGTCTGATCCTTGCTCAAGTGGTCTGTGAGTCTGGATCATCTCAGCTAGCCATCTCAAAATTGTCCTGAGCAGTTTGTATTCCAGTGCTGAACTTTGGGTGGTGTTTGTCAGCTTAGTGGTATTATCAACATCCTTAGGGAATCCTCATTGTGGAGCTGCATCATCTTTTTGGAGACATCAAAGTCATTGTTAGGCATAATCATGGTTCCTTGCAGAAAACTGATAGCGACTCAAACCCAAAATCATGTATAGGAAGCTAGATGAAGCTTTTTTCCTAGAATTAGTTAGTACTCTATATGACCATTAATATCATGACAAAAGTTTAATATATATATATATATGTATATCTTATAAATTTTGAAATAAAATTCATACCTTAAAAAAAGTTTTAAAGAGTCAAAATAGAACAAACGAATTATGAGATTAGTGGCAATAAAACAGTACCTTAATTTTGTTTTTCTTCTGTCACACATCAGGTGGTTCTTCTGACATGATACAGAGATTTTGCGTTTTCTTTTAACAAGCATGCATGAGTTTAGAGAAGGAGAGAGCCACATTCCAACTGCAAAGCCAGCTTTAATTTTTAATTGAACTGTGACTACATGAAGATCATTTGTTTTAAGTGTCTATAGAGAAAAGCAGAAACAAACATTTAGGAAGACTTATGAAATTTTATTCTGTTAGATATGTGATACACCAATAGGCCAATTTGCTCTTTTTCTTTGGACATTTTTTCTGCATGATTTGTCCCTTTTCTTCAGATGTCTCATTTGTCCAGTGTTCTTCAGATTCCTTAGCCTCCATTCTCCTGAAAGACAAAAACAAAACCACTTCCCCAACTCTAACTATGAGGAGGTTCCATTTGGCAAGTTATATCTGAATAAATGAAAAGCATTTGTTAGTGGTATAAGTTAGATTAAAATGAATGGTCATGCTGGTTGATAAGCCATCACTTCTTCCACTTAAGTAGTCTCTCTTGTTCAAATTGAACCTTTATCAATTTTGATGATATCCATAGCTTTTCTTCTCCTATAGAAACAAAAGCAAAATCTCATCCCAATGTAATACATATCCTGGTTTCCATTCTGAAGTCAGTGCATCTTTAAAGTAAACAGGCTGATTTAACTCTGTAGTTTTTTCTATTATCCAATGTCTCTGCACAGCTGTTTTTCCTTTCTCAGCACTGAAAAAAATAAAAGTTAATAGGGCATTGTTTAATATGTTTCTGGGAGGTTTTGTTACCCCTTTCTGTTTATTTAGCATATCCTGTAGAGTTTGGTTTGATCTTTCTATGATTGCTTGGCCTATAGGATTTTATGTTATACCTGTAATATGCTTTATATTGTAATACACAAAAAACTGTTTCAGTTTACCAGAGACATATGTTGGAATATTGTCAGTTTTAATTTGTTCAGGTATACGCATGATTGCCATAAAAGCATGGCTACAGAATCAGCCTTTTAGGATCTCAGAGCAGTTGCCCATTGAAATTCTGAATTAGTATCAATGGTCTGGTGTACATATTTCAATTTTCCAAATTCTACCAAATAAAACACATTCATCTGCCAGATTTCATTCCTCTGAATATCCCTTGGGTTACATTCTGCTGGTAGTGGAGTTTAATCGTAAAATGAACAAATAAGAGATTTCCTTATAATTTCCTTTTCTTGTTGCCAGGTTATGGAAAAAGTCCTTTTTTAAGCCCTTACTATTGATATGATGTTTTTTATGAAATTCTTAGGCCTCCAGCATATGTTCTATCAATAGGTTGTTGATCTCATCATTTCCTTGTGCAAGAGGGCCGGCAGACTGGTATGGGATCAGATGTTATATATAAGAGGTGATTCTATTCCTGATTATATCTTGTAACTGAATAAATAACAAAGTTTATTCTGATTCATCTGTGATAAATTCTGGTGTTTCAATATGTGAGACAACTCTTTCAGCATACTCAAAGTCAGTAACAATGTTGAAGGGTTCCAAAAAATCCATTAATACCATCAATATAGTGTCTAATTCTAATTTCTGGAAAGAAGTATAAGGACTTTGAAGCACTTTACTTAAATTTTCTATTTGTAACCTGGCTTTCCATGTTTGTTTGAGTCTGTATATAATGTANGGATTCCAGATATTGGTGTATCCTGTACAATGAGAGGTAGGATCCAATCAGCTCTCTTTTTAAGTTGAATTCTATTGATTTTGGGATATTTGCTGTTGATCTCTCCCACAAAATTGCTGCAAGCTCTGGGCCAAGTTTTACTTTCTTCCCATAATTTGTCAATTTCATCATTAGTTAAACATGATTCTGCTGGGTCTATCCCTGCTAATTGACGAAGTCTCAATTTTCCTCTTAAAATCAATTCAGAAATGTTTTCCACATAAGCTTTTAATCTTGTACTCTGAGTATTTGGTAGAAATATCCATTCCAATATATTATCTTCCCTCTGCATTAAAATTCCTATAAGAGAATGCTTAAAGGGTATAATAACCAGAATGTAATCAAGCTTTTGGATCCACATGATCCACTTTTGCATCTTGCATTATCTTTTCCACAAAAGCCAATATTCTCTCAGCTTCAGGTGATAATTCTCTTGGACATTTAAGTACTAGTCATCCTCTCAGATTTAGAACAAATTACTCAGTTCATCAATTTTTACCCCAAAAGCTGTCCGTAGATAGGATATTCTCTGAATAATCTATGAAAGTCATTAAGGGTCTGTAATTGATCTCTCCTAATTTGTAACTTTTAGGGTCTAATTTTTTGTAGACCTAATTTATATCCTAAATAATTAATAGGATCTCCTCTTTGCATCTTTTAGGTGTAATTTGTAATCCCCAACATGAAAAAAATTTATTTACTTCTTCAAATATTCTTTCTATTGTATCTGCATTTGAATCAACTAGCAAAATACTATCCATGTAATGATAAATTATAGATTTAGGAAAATGTGTATTATTGTATGACTGTCATACAAAATATTGGCACAGCATTGGGCTACTTAACATTCCCTTTGGGAGAACTTTCCATTGATATCTCTTAACTGGCTGGAAATTATTATAAGTAAGTACCATGAAGGCAAACTTTTCTCTGTCTTTTTCTTGTAAGGGTATTGAGAAAAAAACAGTCTTTTTAATCAATAACTAGAAGAGGCCATCCTTCAGGTAACAGAGTAGGCAAGCAATTCCAGATTGTAGAGAGCCCATTGGCTGAATTACCTTGTTAATTGTTCTTAGATCTGTTACCATTCTCTACTTACCAGATTTCTTTTTAATAACAAATACAGGAGAATTCCAAAGGCTTGTTGATTCTTTATCATGCTGAGCATTTAACTGCTCTTGTACCAGCTGTTATAAGGCCTGTAGTTTCTCTGTTGTTAAAGACAATTGCTGAACCCATACAGCCTTGTCTGTTATCTATTTTAAAGGTAGAGAGGGCTGTTTGTGTCTTTGAAAGATCAGTAGCTATTGTGCCCTGTTCTTGTACAATCTGGATGGTCAGTGATTGTTCTTTCCAGGCTTTAGGAATAATTCTATTACAAGTTGACCATGAGGTTAACATTTGCTTCATGAATGGAGAATGCATAACATATGACACTAGAGCTTCTTTGAATCTTCTCAAATCTAACATTTGCACAGGAGTCCAATCAGCTCATACACAGCCTTGAGCATTTGCTGTATATTGAATAGATTAAGGTTGGCTGGTTGAAAGCCTTAGGCTGTTTCCCTGTAACTGTAGAGATTGATTCACCTCTGTCTGGCTCTCAATTTCTCTATGATCTATTTTAAGAAGTTTTTCTAAAATTTTTATCTTGACACTTTCATTAAACAACTTTTTTAATGATTAAACAAAAATGACCAAACAATATTTATAATTGTCATTACATCTATCCCATCAACATTATGTAGTTGTTCCATTTTCAGACTGCCTAATGTGGTATCAAACAGAGGCCAAACGTCCTTCATTGTAAAAGTGTTTCCCATTTTTAATGTGGAAAAAATTCTCTTTTAACTGAATTTTCTCTTTAAGAAATATTGATGGACTCACCAACTCTGCCTACTGAGTAGAACAGTAGAAACCCAAGTGGGTTTCAAAGCAGTTACCCAGTGTGGTAGCTGCCCAAGATGGGAATCTGAGTAGAGCCCACAACCCTCCAGGAGAGAAAAGAAAATCCAACCATCTGGATCCACCTGTTCAGGGACTCTGACCCATGTGGGGTGGAATCTCAGGCCACATGTAGTTCAGGACTGAGCTGGGGCCTGTAAAGCCACAGGCAAGTAGCTTTTTCATGAATTTGTGCCACAAACATTGGGCACCAGATGTCTCATGAATCTTAAAAGGTCTGATGATAAAGAACCCAGAGCCAGATATTGGAGTGAAAGCTGAAAAATCAGAGAAGCAGAACAGCAAGCCCCTGGCTTACCTCTACAAAATCCTCAGCCTCATGAGATCAAGTTCCTGTTTCCTCATGCCTTATATTCCTTTCTGTGTACTGTCATATTACTTCCTGGGATTAAAGGCACGTGTCACCACTGCCTGGTTCTGTTTCTCTCATGTAACCCAGTGTGGCCTTGAACTCATAGAGATCCAGATGGATCTCTGCCTCCCAAGTGATAGGATTAAAGATGTGTGCCACCACTGTTTGACCTATATGTCTTATTTAGTGGCTGGCTCTGTTCTCTGATCCCCAGGTAAGCTTTATTTGGGTACAAAATATATCACCACAAGTATGATGCTCCTTGGCATAATAAAGTATAATTTTTGTTTTACCAGCTATGTATATTTACCTTCTAGCTCATGACACTTCCCAATGTTTCCTGCCTGCAAAATATTCTAGGCCAAGGGTGGCACAGAACTGTGGTGATGTATTATGTACCCTAATAAACTTGTCTGAGGATCAGAGGGCAGGGCCAGTCAGTAGATCAAACACAGAAGCCAGACAGTGGTAGCATACACATTTAATCCCAGTACTGGGAAGCACACATACCTTTAATCCCAGGAAATGATAGGAAATGAGTGAGAAAGTTATATAAGTTGTGAGAAAACAAGAACTAAAGCAATTTAGCTGAGACCCTTTTGGGTGAAGACTCAGAGGATTTCAGTCAGAGGATTTGTGGAGCTGGTGAGGTAGAGGTGGTGGCTGTAGCTTGCTCTGCTTCTCTGATCTTTCAGCTTTTACCCCAATATGTGGTATGGGGTTTTTTATTAAAAGATCATCTAAAATTAGAACAACACAGAACTTGTGGGAATAGCCTACCAATATCTTATTTGACTTAAGCCTGACTCCACAAGAAGGAATCCATGCCAAACACTGATTATCTGAGATAACAGAGAAAACAGAAATCTAATGTAAAACAAAATACTACTTGAAAAAAAAAACCACAAACAAACAAAAAAGTATCAATAAGGGCTGGTGAGATGGCTCAGAGGTTAAGAGCACTGGTTGCTCTTCCAGAAGTCCTAAGTTCAATTCCTGGCAACCACGTGGTGGTCACAACCATTTATAATATGATCTGGTGACCTCTTCTGGTGGCCAGGGATACATGCAGACAGAACACTGTATTCATAATAAATAAATAAATAAAATCCTTAAAAAGTATATGAATAAAATGACTCCTAAAGATATTTTCCTATACTCCTAGATAAATGTCTTATCCAGTCATCAGAGAGGCTTCCTCTGGAAGCACAAGGAACTGATACAGAGACCCATATTCCATGGAGGGAGATTATCTTTTGAAAACCTTTCCCTCAGAGATCAGGGAATCCAATAAGAGAGGAGAAAGAAAGAGCCAGATGGGCTGGAGGGCATCAGGAAAACAGGCACTATCAACTAAACAAAGCACATATGAGCTCAAAGAGACTGAAGCAGTAAGGGCAGGGCCTACATGCAGGATCTGAACCAGGACCTCTACATATACATGATAGCAGTTAGCTTAGTATTTTTGTGAGATGCCTGACTGTGAGAATGAGTGTGTCTCTGACTCTTGTACTTATCTTGGAACTCTTCTCCTTCTTGGTTGCTGTGTCCTACTTCAATAAGATAGTTTTTCCTTCATCTTGCCATATTTTATTTTATCTGATTTAGTTGTTACCTCTTAGTGGCCTTTTGTTTTTGAATAAGATACAGAAATGGAGTGGATCTGGAGGGGAAGGGAGGTGGACAAGAAATGGGAGGAGGGGAAGTTATAATCAGGATATATTGTATAAGAAAATAATCTATTTTCAATAAAAGGAAAAAATTTAAAAAACACTCATTTCAAAATTAAAAATTCATTGATCTCTTTTTTTCTGACATTTTTCTTATTTAACCATTATTTCTTTGAATCAGTAGAAACTTGAATGCAGCTACTGGATCATTCATATTTTCCCTTCTTGTATAGGATTGCCCTTATTGAAGCATGNTTCTTAAGCCACACTGGTAACACATACCAGTATACACCTTCTTGGACTCATAGGGGAGCACATTCCCAAATCAAAGGAGAGTGCTAAGAGGCTTCCTTAGGTCTTGCAAATTTGGAAAGACATAAGTTAGGATAGAAAGTGAGTTAGGTACATTTAGAACTCACCAAAATAGGATAGATTATGGAGTATCCTCTCTGAATTTGTCAAATGCAAATGGACCAGACATTGTTGATGTATTAATTGCTTGTATATATTGTATGTAGTTTATCTTACATTGTAATTTTTTTTATTTTTTATTTTTTTTATTTAAACAAAAAGGGGAAATGTGGTGATATTTTATCTGTGTTCCCCAATAAAATTTATCTGAGGATCAGAGGTAAATGGAGCTGCCAGCCACTAGTAGTAAAACAATAGTCTTGCAAGTTAGCACAAGCCCTTAATCCAATTGGTTCTCTGTGACTCCAAGGTCACATGGGGAACTAGCAGTAGGAGGTGGTGGCACACGCCTTTAATCCCAGCATCAACCTTAGAGTTCTGAAGGTCCATGCAGACAAGACAGGAAGTGATGTAGCTTGGTGAGGATAGGAAATGAGTTAGCAGATGGACAGGCATAAAAAGCCAAGTTAGACCAGAAGTCGCTCTCTTCTCTTCGCTTTGCTCCTTGGAAGTAGAGGCAGTGTTGGTGAGGTGAGGCTAGTGGTAGTTTGCTCCTAATTCCTCTGATCTCTGTCAGATTTTCACCCTTAAAAAAAAAGAAATTTACAAATAATTAATAGAAATATTATGTTGGGAAATTTGCTCCTTGAGAGGTAATTGACATGTGAATCATCTGTAAATGTAATTGTCATGTGTATTTGAGAAGCCTGGTTGAAGTGAATAGGAAACCCTGTAATAGTATAACAGACATATTCATTTATTATAATAAAAATTTGACCATTGTGAAAAAAAAAAAAGAAAAAAGTTACTCATGTAAAAGATAAAGTACTCAGTGGTACTTTAAAACTGTTTTATTTTCCACATTTGTTGTTAGACTCCACTGCTTGGAGCATAAACACTGTAGTATTAGGCCATGAAATATGATTGTAATTTGGTATTACTTTTGATATTTTTCTGCTACACTAGAATTCTACATATAATTGATTGTCTTCTTTCTTGTTTTTAAACATCTTTCCCTTGATACTCAATATTATGTCTTTTACTTTTTAATGGCATCTCATAATTTCACATTTATGGAAGATCTTATATCCAATAGAAGCTTAATATGAACTGTAATCTAAATTACATGAAAATCCCTTGAGAATTAAACACAGTAATGGNATAGGTGCAAACATTTTGGAAATAATGACAGATTTTTTAAGGGGAGAAAAATCAGTCTTTAAAGAGAAAAAGATGAAAGATCCATTACAATAATCAAAAAAGCTATGACTAGGAAAAAAAGAAACCAGGAGAACTATAGGCAACTGAAAAAATTGGGAGCAGGCGAGGTGCCCTTCAACAGAGAATAGCATGTATAGTGGTTGCCCAGTGCCAAAGGGTAAACCCTAAAAATATACACACAAATAATTTTATACAGACTGAGGAGGGTATGTTTATGAACATATATATGTGTATACATATGCATATATACATGGCATAACAGTTAGTGAAAAAAGAGACCATTAATTTGTAGAAGAGTGGAGGGATATGTAAGACAGATTTGAGGGAAGAAAGAAAAGAAAAGAAAAATGTGTTGAAATTATGTTACGATCAAAAACAGAAAAACAAAAATAAATAGACATTTTTGTAATAAGTGTAATATATATGTATATATTTGTGTTTGAATAATTCTAGGTATTAAGATAAGTGCAAAACAGGACCTGCCTCTTGTATAAAATATTACATTATTTATCCCCAGTGAAATTTACTGTTTTATTAAGCATTTGATTACCATTACCACTTTTATACATGCTATGTATAGTTTGCCACATTTCTCCTTAAGAAGTTTTCATCCAAATTAAGTTATGGATTTCTTCTGGATAAAAATATTTATTTTAGAGTGCAAACTTTCCCAACTTATTGTGACTTCAAACAGAAAAATAGAGAAAAATCCCATATTATTTTTCACTAAGTGATATGTAAGGATTAGTATGTTGACATTAAATATCCCCGGGAAGACAGTTATGTAAAATTATAACACAATTCCATCCTTTATAAGTGTAGACCCACAGAGATTTCCTAGTGAAATCTGAGTTTGCTTTCCCCATCAGGACTACAAAGGGGAGTGATTGGACCAAAGGATTGGTTACCAGGTGTTTTTAAGGGGCTGCTCTTGGCTGTGTGATATGCTTTGATCTAGCAAGGGGGAGGTCTTTTGCCCTGCCCGTGGGCATTGGTAGAAAGAATCTTTTCAAAGAGACGGAAGAGGCTGGTGGATTTTGATCCAGGTACTCCTGAAGTTATTCTGTGTTTCTGTCTGTCTCCTCTCCACTATCTTTCCATCTAAAAGTTCCTTGNTCCTCTTTGCTCCTCATAGGAACCCTTTAAAAGTTGGGAGCTAGCCTCCCACAGATGGTGACCTTAACATGGATTTAGGTTCAGGGCCTCTCCATTTATATTCAAAATAATCACTTCAATGTGTTCAAAAAAAGCTGGAATTTTACATTTACTATCATTATTATTTAAAGACAGAAGATGAAATGTTAGGTCACTCTGTGGATATATGACTATAGAACTTTTAGTAAAGTTGTACTGATTATAAAGTAAATGATATCTTTGCCACAGAATGTTTATTTAAATAATTTATATTATTACCTAGACTATGTGATATTCCAGTATCTAGTATTGAACCTCAGTTCAATGTGTATATTCATTGAATCCTCATCTTGATTCTACTACCCCACATTTAATAATATATCACATATGATATATATAATTTCATATTATGTATATATTTCAAATTATATATATTTCCAGCATTTCTAAGAACATTGAAGTGGTTATTTTGAGTATAAAGGATGGAATTGTGTTATAATTTTATATACCTGTCTTTCCAAGGATCCTTAACATGATCCCACTAAACTTCACACACACACACACACACACACACACACACACACACACATCACATATTTTATATGTAAAATGACTTAGGGAAGTTGTTGATTCAAACAAAAGTTAAGGAAAAAAGCAACTAGACAAAAACTTCTGGATTTGCTAAATCTTCACATTAAATGAATTGAATAAAGAAATGAATCAGCAACTGTGAAATATTGAAGGTTTGTCTGAAATGACATGTCTGTGGTGGTGAGAAAATTGAGAATATTTTCAATTATTTTTCACAGCAAGAATCCTTGGGAAAATCTATATTATCACCTTCATATTCTAAAATTGATGTTCTTGCTGCTGTACAGTGCATTGTGCTGTAAGATATTTAGAGGGTGCTGGCTGAATCTGAGGTAATTTCTATTTCATGTAACATATCATTTGCCATCAATGCAACAGCTTACTTAGAGTTGCCAGCCCTACCACATCTCCATATAGAATTACAACATTATGATCTCATCTGGTTAAACCCTACATAGATTTCAAATAGAAAAAGGAAAATCGGGACTCTTCAAATTTCAGTTACTCATGAGTGCTATTATTTATTTCTGTTCAAATATCACTTATTTATCTGATTAATTATGATAATTTCATTTTTAAGAAAAACTAATTATACTCCTTCTCAAGAATATTTAAACATTTTTTTAGATTCATTTTTTTCATAAAACTTGAATAGGCTTCTCTATATCTCATCTAAAAGCATTAGATTCATCCTCATTTTCATTAAAATCAGTGCAGACATTGGACATTGTTGCATGCCATCATAAAATTACAAGTAAATATTTTGCAGCAATAGATACTTAAGAGATCAGTGTGGTGGTGAATGTATTTCTTCCTCTTATCTAAATTTAGCAGCAACATAACTTTCTCCTGGTTACCATTGTTAATATTTTTCAGCAGTACATTGGTTTTTAAATTCATTTATATACAAAGAGAAGCACTCTGAGTACTTAACTCTGATTCTTTGCATTGTATTAATGTAATATCATTTTTTGCATGAATAACTTCATACTCCTCTTTCTCTTTGTTTGCTTTCTGAAAGGGTCACTTAACCTATGAAAACCTAGCATTTATAATAGCATTCAGGGAGGCCTTGATATGGTGCTATATTGACATCACATTCCTGGTACTGGGATTATAAACATGTCTTATTGCTGCATGGCTAAATGTTAGTAGGCTAAAAAATCTTTCATCCAGCATTTGGATGAATTTTTGGAAATATTTTTCTTTTATTACTGAAACATTTTCATTAACAATCATGCATCATGAAATGCATCTAACTTAGCTACTGCTTGGTTTGTTTACAATGGTTAATATTGTCTGGCATAATTGCTGTAGAATTAAGATTCAAACTTATGATGTATCTTCCTTAATAAATCTTCAAGTATGACAAAAGTATACATCATTTCTTTAGAGTTTTATATACTCAATAATGTAACCTAGAGCAAATTTTTAATATAACATTATTCTTGTTGAAGTGTCATGGGTATAGAATCCCTGATATATCGAGGACACACACTTTGCAACATACTTACTGGTCCTATGGCTGTGACAATCTTTTGGCCATCTTTTACAATATTTCCTGAGTCCTAGGCATGGAGTTTGTGTTGTATGTGCTACAACTGGGACTGGGCACCACATACTCAGTTTTTCTCTGCATTTTTACTGACTTTGGCTATCTTTAATAATCTTCACCTGTTGCAAAGAGAAGCTTCTTTGATAAAGGGTGAGAGCTACACTTTACCAGTGTGTTTAAGGATAAATATTTAGAATGCAGTTAGGATCATGCTGGGTTAATAAACAGCCAGTAGTAGTTTATCCTCTAAGATCTAAGACCTTACTAACTACTAGTAGTTGGTTAAGTTTCCAGTATCAGTCACGGATTTCCTCCTCTTGTGTGGGTCAGAAGTCCAATTAAACAGTTGTTAATCACCAAGTTATGAATGTCATTATTATATCTTTAGAGATATTATTTTAAGTATAATCACTTTGGTAAAAAAAAAGAAACAATTCAAGTTAAATGTATAAAAACAAATCAAGATATAAGAGCTGGTTTGGCCATGGGCAAGATGGATGATTTGAGACAAATCCAGCCTAAGGACCTCCTTGTGATGGTTGTTTTTTATTGTGGACTTGACATACTGAAAGTTCACATGGGAAGAAGGTATCATTGCAAAATTGTCTAGACTAGTTTGACCTGTGTGCATGTTTGGGAGGATGTTTCTTAANTGGATTGTGGTGGACATGGCTGGTGACATTTTTCTTTCTTCTCCCTCAAGAAGGAGAGATCTCATTTTGAAAGTAATTGATACACAACAGTATCATGTTTTGATAAGCTTTTGTTTATCACAGTCAAAGTAATTATCATACACATCACCTCACATGGCTACTAATTGATTCTGTGTATAAAATGTGAAATCTATTTAATTCATGCAGAACTAGAGATCTATTCAATTTGTGCAGTTTTGATGTCTAATAATTGCTGCATGATATTATGTTTGTATTCTGACAAAGTTTGTTTGGAGTCAGAGGGCAGAGATAACCACTAGTTAACCATAAAAGTCAGGAGGTCTGTACAGAGAGTAACAGGGAGTAGTAAGCCAGGGCAGAGACAAGGTCTTGGCTCTTTTGGAAGAATGGAAGAGGAAAGAAGAGGCTGTTGCTGTTCTCCTGCTTCTCTGATCTTTCGGGTTTTATCATGATATCTGATTCCTGGTTTTCACCGATAAGATTAATTAGGTTTATGCTTCA
Source organism: Neotoma lepida (assembly GCA_001675575.1). Classification (NCBI taxonomy): domain Eukaryota; kingdom Metazoa; phylum Chordata; class Mammalia; order Rodentia; family Cricetidae; genus Neotoma; species Neotoma lepida. The sequence continues at coordinate 47,506 of LZPO01076600.1, forward strand.
TCTGGCATCCAACTTTTGGAGCACGAATTCACCAGCTAAATATTTGTCTGTAGTTTTGCAGCCAGTGGCAGCTACCAGCACCTACAAGATCATCACCCCACAGAGTAAACAAACCTCCGGCTAAGTTTTCCCTTTCTTCCCCAAGCCCTCTGAGCGAGTCTAGGATTTTCTTATTGCAGTATTTCTACAGAAATCTCCACAAGCCCCAAGTGCCACAGGTGCTTGGGCTCCAAACAGTACCAGAGTTAGCCCCTCACCCCCATCCAGCTCTGCTTTCAGGGAGCTCTGTGCTTTCAGTTCCCAACAGTCAAACATGCTGCTTTTGCACATTCCCCCATAAAGATGGCAGGTTCTTTGGCTCATTTATCCCCCTTGGTTTGTGGACTTTCCACGGACTCCCTCTTCAGGCTACTTGACATTCGATCAGTGGCAGCTGTCCTCAGCCAGGCTGTGTACCACCTGTGTTCTAAGCTCAGATGTGTTACACAGCAGCAGAGAGCCTCACACTTCACCATTATTGTCAGCAGATTTGTTGAGATAATCAGAAATTCTTAAATGGGGAATTGGTTTTAAAAAAAGAGAGTGTTTTTTTCCCCCA
>LZPO01076601.1:27627-48034 GCA_001675575.1 Neotoma lepida
ATAAAATGGGTTAATTTAAGATATAAGAGCTAGCTAGCGAGAAGCCTGCCAGGGCCATAGTTTAAAAATGATATAAGCCTCTGTGTGTTTACTTGGGTCTAAGAGCTGTGGGAGCCGGGCGAGATTGGGACCAGACAAACTTTTGTCTACAATAGGCAGTATCTCAGAGTAAAGAGTTGGGAAAAGATTTTCCAATCAAATTGACCTAAGAAACAAGCTGGTGTAGCTATCCTAGTATCTAACAAAATAGACTTCAAGCTAAAATTAGTCAAAAGAGATAAAGACATTTCATATTCATCACAGGAAATATCCATCATGATGAATTTCAATTCTAAACATGTATGCCCCAAATACAAGGGCACCCACATTTGAAAAAGAAACATTACTAAAGCTTAAATCACACATCAAACTCCACATACTAATAGTGGGAGAATTAAGCACCCCACTCTCACCAATGGACAGGTCTGCCAGGCAGAAACTTAACAGAAAAATAAGGGAACTCAGATATTATGATCAAATAGACTTAACAGAACATTTCACCCAAACACAAAAGAATATACCTTCTTTTCAGCACCTCACATACCCAGTCACAAAGCAAATCTCAACAGACACACACACACACAAAAGAAACAACAACAACAACAACAAAAAAACTGGAATAACCACCTGTATCTTATCAGATCATCATGGCTTAAAGTTAGAATTCAACAGCAACATAAATTACAGAAAGCCTACAAACTCATGGAAACTGAATAATGCTCAACTGGGTCAAGCACTGGGTCAAGGAAGAAATAAAGAAAGAAATTAAAGACTTTCTAGAATTCAATGAAAATGAATCCACAACATACCTAAACTTATAGGACACTATGAAAGCAATGGCAAGAGGAAAGTTCATAGCACTGAGTGCCTACATGAAGAAGTTGGAGAAATCTCACACTAGTGACTTAACAGCATACCTGAAAGCTCTAGAACAAAAAGATGCAAATTCACCCAGGAGGAGTAGAGGACAGTAAATAATCAAACTGAGGGTTGAAATAAAAAAAGAGAACAATACAAAGAATCAATGAAAGAAACAGTTGGTTCTTTGAGAAAATGAACAAGTTAGACAAACTCTTATCCAAACTAACCAAAAGGTAGAGGGAGAATATCCAAATTAAGAAAATCAGAAATGAAAAAGAGGGGACATAACACTGAGAAAATCCAGAGAGTCATTGTGCCATACTTCAAAAACCTGTTTTCCACAAAATTGGAAATGGATAGTTTTCTGAATAGGTACCACATACCAAAATTAAATCAAGACCAGATAAACAGTTTAAATAGACCTATAACCCCTAAGAAATAGAAACAGTCATTAAAAGTATCCCAACAAAAGGAGGCCCAGGCCAGATGGTTTCAGCACAGAATTCTACCAGAATTTCAAATAAGAGTTAATACCAATGCTCCTCAAATTGTTCCACAAATTGAAACAGAAAGAGTATGGCCAGAAGGTAGCCATTCTGAGTGGGTTAAGACAGAAACTCAGAGAAATTTTAGTTTACATACCTCTGACAGTTATTGATATTCAATACTTTAAGAAATTATATATATATGATATTAATTATCTCTTGAATGTACAATATGTACCAGATACTTTCACCCTCTGTAAGCTGTAAAGTCACTGAACTAATTGTTTCTGTTGGTGTACAAACATATCTATTTCATGAGGTTCCATTTGCCAATTGTTGGACATGTTTCGTAAGTGACAGGGGACCTCCTTAGACAGTCTTACCTGTAATTACACCTTCCAATAACATCCATTTCTTCTCAGTAGTTTCATAGTCTTAGGTTGTAATTTGCATCTTGGATCTATTTGGACTTTATTTTTGAGCAAGGTGAGAAGTAAGAATGTGTTTCCTACTTCCACATGTAGATATCCATTTTCCTCAATAGTATTTGTTGAAGATGTTGTCTTTCCTCCAACGTGTATTTTTTGGCAACTTTGTTAAAGATCAAGTAGCTGTAATTGCATGTACTTAAATGTAAGTCTTTGGTTCAATCTCATTGATCTCTGTGTCTACTTCTGTCCCAGTACTATGATGTTTTTCATACAAAGATTCTGTAGAACAACTTGAAATCTGGAATGGTTATATATCCAGAATTGTTCATTTTCATCAAGATGGATTTGGCTATATGTGTTTTTTCTATTTCCATATGAATTTTATTTCATTTTTCTCTTTCTGTTTAAAATAAAGGTTGGGCTCTTAAAAAATAAAATAAAATAAAGGTTTGGGATTAGGTTGCTGTTCATTTTTTGTAGGATAGTTCTTTTCAAAATATTAATTATACTAATCTATAAGCTTGAAAGGTATTTCCATCTTATAGCACCTCTCTCAATTTTGTTATTCAGAGTTTTAAATTTTTCATTGCAGAGGCCCTTCAATTTTTGGTTAGGTCAACTATTAGGTATATTTTAATGCTATTTTAAAGGGTTTTCTATAAACTGATAATGAAAATATTGTGCAGATACTCATTGGGATTTTGTTCATCTGTAAAGATAAGTGAAACTATGAACTTTCTGGGTAAATCAGTGGAACTGGAGGTAAATCAACATAAATGGAAACTATGGCACAGGAAGTCACACACAACACTTTCTCTTTCCTATGTGGATTCTACTTTTGAATCTTTAGAGTTGATGTTAAACTTGGTATCCTTAGAAAAGACAAGAAACTAAGAAAGGGCCATGACCTTAGAAGATACCTTAAGGAAAGGGAGGCAGAGCATTATTGATAACAAAAGTAGAATTGGGGGAATACTGAGAGTGAAAAAGTTTAGGCAACAATAGGAACTGAAGAATGCAGAAGGATTGGGGTAGGAGTTAAATAAATAAAAGGCTTTATGAAAAAGCTATCTGTTACTATACAAGCCAATTAAAAACATGTAAGTTCAAAGCCAGTAAGATATCTCATCAAGTACAGATGTTTGCTATTAAGTCTATGCATCTAGATCATAGGCACCAACATGGTGGAAGGACACACCAANTCCACTAAGTTATCTTCCAACTTCCACAGGAAAGCTTTGTACCATGGCTCATATATGCCACTGACTAGCTAATTAATTATTTAATTAAAATTGAGAAGACATTTTAAAGCATTGTAAAGATGATATTCTCCANTATGAATAGATAATGTTGCTCTTAAATGCTAAAGACTGTTGAATAAAAATCTTAGTGATTTCAGGATAGGATACTTCCTCATGAGTGCTTAGTCAGGTAAGTTCCAGAAGCCATCCAAACAACACCAACTCTTGCCATTCCTCTTGGCTACCCACCATAACCAATTGATATGACTTCTTTCTGAGGACACTACACACATGTTTGGGGAAGTATAATGAGAATGAGCTGGAAATGTACTGATAGGTGTCTTCCTTTTGGCTAGGTTTCATAGTCCTTGAACATGCTAGGGGGCTAACCTATGAGCTACAGTATCAACTTCTTAGGCAAGATTTGTCAAATAATGCCACAGGAGAAAAAAAAAAAAGCTGGTATTGTGGTAATGAACAGTTTCCTGATTGGACTTACAGCAACACAGAAGAATAATTTTCATGTCTGCTACTATAAACCAAGTTTTCAAAATAGATAAAGATGTCTCATGCCATAGGGAGAACTTACTACTACTGTGTAACTAAATTGACACAGTCCCAAGCTATCTTCTAAATATGTTTGTGTATACTCAAATGCTACTCTCAGATATAAGCAGGGAAACTTTTTTGCCATGAGCAGTGGCGAATACAGATACTAATTAGTGCTCAAACATCTGAAATTGAGTGACATTTGAGTGTCATCCATTAAATGAACAGATATACCACAATGTCAAAAGCTTAAGAGATATTATGGAAGACAAGATAGAAAGAATGAATGACCACTTATCTAAGTGTGTCATTGCCCACAATGGTATGGACCTTCTAGATTAATCATTAATCAAGAAAATATCCCCACAGACTTGCCTCCAAGCCAGTCTGATGGAGGCCATTTCTGATTTGTGGGTCTATGTTCCCAAATGGCTCTAGCTTGTTTCAAACTGACAAAGAACTAGCCAGAACAACATATATCTTAATCATATCTATTACTCTTCTCCTCTAACTACTCCATTGTCCTCCCCATTATACCTCACTACAAAATTTATGTTCCTTTTTATTATTTATTTAGTCCACTGAGTCCAATTAGTGCTGCCCACATGCAAATGGATATGGAATAATCCATTAAAATTTTAACCTATAATACAGAATATATTTAAAACTGAACATATATTTGGTTATTAAAAATTATAAGATAACAATATTCTTTTAAAATGATGTTATAAGCTAGTTATTAAAATTATCATGGCAATGAAGATCACAGTATAATAAGCCTCAGGCCTGAGTCTCTTTCTATGATGGCCTGGTGGCATATTAGTTGATAGTATCATCATTTTCTGTACTGTTCTCTTTATAAATATAGTAGACAACATGACTTGAAAATTTTAAGGCATGATTTATTCATACATACAATAGATACTTTAGTAATCCATCTTTAAATATTGGACTTTTCATAAGGAACTCAATAATATTTACATCTGCTGAAGATAAAGTATCTTTATGCCTTGCTCCAATTCTTTCAGTCTTCATTCTGGCATAAATGAATATCTATTAATCATCTTCTTCTGACTGTGTTCCTGCTGATATTCAAATAGTGCCATTACCTTAGATTAAGTATCCCTCCTACTGTTACTAATCTCTCTTGTTTACTTTATACAACATTATGTTTTTGTGTCACTGTCCATTTTTTTAATAAGAGGTGTAAATTATCTTATAGAAGCTTAGAAATACAGAAACGGATGAAGTAATTATAACCACTGGTCAGTGATAATACCTAAATAATGAATTCCCTGTTTTTGTTGCCCAGATAAATAAATATATATGTTATCCTTTAAGTAGTAAATGTGAGAGAATAATATTTGATAGAAAATAGCCAAGATGAAATTTGAAGATTAAAGAATTAAATTTAATTCATATTTCTGAGTTTGGATATAAACTATAGATCTCTTCTCTACACAACAGCATCAATGTACATCAACAATTAGACTAGCAAGAGGAAGAAGACAATTAATGACTATATAATATATGCTTCTTACTATAATAACTATAAAGATAGTAATTTTTTTCTCTTGTATTCCAAATTATACACATCAGACAAAGAAATCTATTCTATTGTGTTATATTTTTAATCTTTGCAAAAATGTCTCACATTCTAAGATTAATTTTAAGACTAATAAAATAGATTATAAAGTTGTAAAAAATGACCATGAAGATCTTTAAATGGAATAATTTCCTTCACATTTCCATGCATAGTTCCAGAAATATTTACGTGAATACCACCGTTCCCTGTTTCCACCTTTCCCTGTTTCCACCGTTCCCTGTTTCCACCGTTCCCTGTTTGGGTACTTGATGTTCACGGATCTAATCTCCTATGCTCTGAAGCTTAATTTTCTGATTGCCTGATTAGTATTCCTTATGATAATGTCTCTTTAAAACAATTACCACATATAATTATGCAATGTATTCATATGTATATAAGAAAACACTGAAATAATAATAATAGTAAAGTGCTAGAGAAAAAAAACATTGAGCATAGTGAAGTAATTTACCATTAGTTATATGAAAAATGTACTAGAACCAACCGAACATTATAAAATGGCAAAAAGTAAAATTTGACTTCTCATTTCCTTTACTGGAGTTTCACAACATAATAAAACTGAACAGAATAATTAACCACTCAAACTATTGTTTAGAGTAAATTTATATTGATGCCTTAAATTACAAATAATGTCTAGGTAAAGTAGACCTAATTAAACTTATAAACTAAGGAAACTTGATAGCCAGACACAAAGGCACACAACTTTAATTCCAGCACTTGGGAGACAGAAGCAGGCATGTCTTTGTGAGATTGTTCTAGCCTGCCCTACACAGGAAGTTGTTCCTGACCAACCTGAGTTATATGCTGAGATCCTGTGTCACCCCTGCCCCTCCAAAAAAAACTTTGAAAAACAAGCTTTTGGATTTCACTTTATTATCAAATCAGAGTACTCAAGTTCAGTTACCAGCACCTATGTAAGGTGACTCACAGTCTCTGAAATTCAAACTCCTTGGCATCTAAATCCCTCTTGTAGCCGTTGTGGGCTTGAACACACACACACACACACACACACACAATCACACAAACAAATAATCACACAAATATGTAAATATACATAATAAAAATAAAATATTTAGAAAAGGAATTCTTATTATGTTTAAATTGACATGTCCCATAAACTACATTACTGTAATAAATATCAGCATGGTATTAAAATACTATTTTAATAAATTCCATTTATTTATGATAATGCACTAATTAACCAATAGTTTTATCATACTCTGATGATTAAGAAACAATTCAGGCAGAAGGTATTATGATATTCTTAATAACCATTTCTATAGTTATTTAATGCAAGACTGTAATGAATTACTCTTTAGGCTTACATATTATTTTGAAGAATAAACTGTCAACTCTTTGAATAGCCATGAAGACTTTATGGCGAAATTGAAAGCAAAAGCAATAATTAAAAAGAAAAAAAACCACCAGCCAAATTATTGTACACCATTATGATAAGACTACATACCATCTGGAGGAAAGTTCTATGTGTTTTGACTATTTAACTCCAAGTATATAGAGTAATGGAAATGCAAAAGCACAATGAACAAGTGATTAGTAATAATAATCATGATGATGATAATGATGTTGCCTTGGTTGTGATTTTTCAGTCCTTAAAAGGTCAACTAAATTTACAGGTAGACTTTTATAAATTGCCTGAGGATTTGAAATGGAATATTATATCTCAATGTTTTCTCCTTCACGTTAATTGAGAAAATTTTACCAATAACAAATCTATCATTGGCTCACTACAATTTGTAGAATTTTTCATTCCTTTTCTGTTTTCTTAATTAACCTTGATGTCATGTGCTGTGTTAAAAAGTTTACTCCACAAAATCACATTTGATTGGATTCATGACAGAATCAAAGAGAATGATAATTAACAGAAATATAAACATATTCATAAAATAAAACAAAATAAAGGTTATTTGTGCTACTGGTCCTCATCTTGATGGGACTTTTAAAGCTGCTAAGGGTTTTCTCAACACTGCTGAAGTCACCTGATATTTATCACGTGGATTATGTTTACTAACTGCTACCAAATCCTACATGGAAGGTAGTTGAGTCTTTCATTCCTAAACTTGTTTGCTGGCTCCGTCTCTTCCACAGTTTTGTGTTGTAGTATATTATTTTAAGATGTGTTACATTTGTTTATGCTGTGGAACATTTGTTTAATGATGCAAAGATGTGTTGCATTCTTTTATGTTGCATTTGTTTAATTCTGTGAAGCTGCACTGCTTTGCCAGTCTAAAACGCCTGACGGTCTAATAAAGAGCCGAATGGCCAAGAGCAAGGCAGGAGAAAGGATAGGCAGGGCTGGCAGGCAAAGAGAATAAATTGAAGGAGAAATCTGGGGTAAGAAGAAAGAGCAAGAGAACAAAGAGAGGAGGATGCTAAGGGCCAGATATGCAGCCACACGACCAGACGTAGAATGAGAGTGGAAGGAGGATTACAGAAGTAAGAAAAGGAAACATCCCAGAGGCAAAAGGTAGATGGCATAATTTAAGTTAAGAAAAGCTGGCTAGAAATAAACCAAGCTAAGTCCAAGCACTCAGAAGTAATAATAAGGCCCCATGCGATTTATTTGGTAGCTAGGTAGAGGCCCCTCAAGAGATCAAAACAACCAACAACAGTTTTACAAAATTACTGTGGTCCTTATACTTATTCATGGAAATTCTGACCTAATAAAACTTGTTTTCTCTAACTGTACACCATTTTCCCTGCAAGATGCACAGAATCAAATATTCTCTTCACCCTTGACTAGTAATAGTTTAAAACAATAAAACATGTAATTTTCCTTGTACTTGGTCCTAACAGTCATTTTTTTCTGCATAATTTTTAGTTATGTAGCCACATTGTTTCTTTTCCTTTAAATCATTCTTTTTTTTCAATGTATTGATTGTTTTTTATTATACTGATTGAGAATTTGCTACATGTATATAATGGGTTTTGACCAAATACACTCATCATTTTTCTTTCTTTTAATCCCACCTATAATTATGTCACTATTTCCTCTCAATTTCATATGTTCTTTTTTTTAAAACTATGGAGTCCAGTTAGTGTTTTCAGGATATGTGTGGATATAGAACCATCCATCTAATGGAACATGTGCCACCTCCATCCATCTAATGGAACACGTGCGACCTTCCAAGCACTGCATCTAGGAAGAAAACTGACCCTTCCCACAGAATCTTGTAAATTGCTTTGTTTTAACAACTGACGAATATTTCCTTACATGAAGGTATTATATTTTTATTCTTCATACATCAGTTGACAGACATCTAGCTGTTCCTATTTCTTGGGTAATATCAATAGAGCATCAGTGAAAAAGGAGGAGCAAGCAGCCCTGTGATGGAATATAAAATCTTCTGGGCAGATTCACAAGAGTGGTGTATATATAGGTCATATAGTAGATCTCTTTCTAGAATTTTGAGGAACAAGTACAACAATTTCCATAGTGGCTACATCAATTTTCTCTTCTAGAAAGAATGGATAAGTATGTACCATTCCCACATTTGCTCCAAAATCTGTGTTGTTGTTGTTATCCTAACCATTCTGGCTTGTGTAAGAAGAAATATCAAAGTAATTTAATTCATATTTCATTGGTGATTAAAAATGTTGAGCATTTTTAGAAATATGTCCCAGATATTTGTGTTTCATCTGAGAAATCTGTTTAGTTCCATGTCCCCAATTTTTGGCTGAGTGATTTCTTTATGTTTAATTTTATGAATTTTTTTGTATAGTCCAGATAATAGCTATCTGTTGGAGTATAGTTGGTTACCTATTCCGTCTCTCAAGAGGTAATGTTCTTTGCTGTATATAAGGTTTTGTTGTTATTGTTGTTTTGTTTCATGAAGTCTCATTTGTCAGGTTTGGTCTTAATGCCTAAACTAGAAGGATTTTGTTCCGAAAGTACTCTTATGTGCCTATGTTGAAATGTATCACCTATTTTCTCTGCTAATATATTCAGTTTCATGTTGCAGTTTCATGTTGCAGTCCTTGGTCCATTTGCAATTCTGTGCAAAGTAAGAGATGAAGACTGAGTTTTATACTTTTACATGTCCCTATGCAGTTTGACTTAAACCAATTCTGGAACAACTGTCTTTTCTTCAATGTGTATTTTTGCCTCTTTGTCAAAATGCCTGTGGCTCTATGAGCCCAGTCGCAAATTCATTAGAAATGATTGATTGATGTATCCATTTATTTAAGTGAAACACTGAGTTTGTTAGCTCTGACATAATTTGAAATAAGGGATAGTTATACCTTGAGAAAAGTTATTGTCGAAGATTCTTGTATATATCATGGGTGACTCTAAGAATATATGTTTTAGATTTATATGAAGAAGTGCACCTCAATTTTAAAGGGACTGGAAATGAGTCAGTAGTTTCCTTTGGTAGGATGGCCGTTTTCACACGTACCAAAAACAACATACCATGAAAGAAATTAGGGAAACAACCTCCTTCATAAAAGATTTTAAAAAACAAACAAACAAACTCTTGCACTAAATCTAACCTAAGAAGTAAAAGACTTATACAATGAAAACTTAAGGACTTTGAAGGAGATTGAAGAAGATAGCAGAAGATGGAAATACATCCCATCCTCCTGGGAAGGTAGCATCAATATTGTGAAAATGGCCATCCTCCCTAGCAACATTTATAAGCCTCATTTATCCCTGAGCTTGAACAAAGCTAATGAGAATGAAGGTCACCAATGCTTCTGGGATAGATCCTGTTTCACTATTGTTCCTCTGGCCACAGAAATACTCTTTTTAAGATTTTAGGAAATGATTTATAAATTTATTAATGGCCACTAAGAAGTTCCTTCATGACACTAAATCTTAACAATCCTCTTAAAAGAAAAACCTAGAATAAGTTTTCTGCAGTGATTATATTTATGAAGGTCTATTCTTAAACACACCAATGAAACATTTGTATAATGACTGCTAATTGTGTAAGATTGTTCCCTAAAAACTATAACAGGCATTATGAAGAGGCTGAGCATAACAGGCTGTGGCAATCAGTGTATTTAAATGCCAGCTGATATGTGAAACTAATTGCTAAACTTTGTGATTAATTGATATTTTTACCACTAATAATTTTAATCTTTAAAATAATAATAAATGGGCATATAAGCACAAATGAAAATGTGTCAATAAATCTAAATATTAACTTTTGAGAATATAGAGTTGGGCTAGAGTTTCATGCCTATTAGTCTTAGGCATATTTTCGGCCACATTATTTTGCAGGGCCATGTTCCTAACTCCTGCTATAAGAAGTTTTCAAAAACAAAAAGGATTCTTTCAGGAACACACATTTATATTTTAATTTTTCTTAGAGTTACTGTCTAATTTCACTTAAGACTAAACATTCATGTTTCTGTAAATGGATTTTAGAAATATTTAGCTTTCAAAAGCATGTTTTGAGATAGAGAAAATGCAGGTTAAACCCTCATAAATCTATCCATATGTTTCTAAACATTCTGTAAAATTCACATTTGGTCATGATTAAAGTTAAACATTAAAAGCAGTGGTTAATTTATTGAAATAATTTCAATTTATATGTGTTTTTAAAATGTTTTAAAGTATTTATAATGAGAGAAACCTATGTGACCAAAAGTGATATATACAAGGAAATTAAGCAGAAGTAGAGAGAAAAGAAAAGCTATTTTTTCTTATTTTTCTTTAGAAGAAACACTATTTTGTTACAAAACATATTTTATATTTATGTAAAACATAGATATATTAAAATGGGATTCTGGCATATCACCCTTTGTATTTACCCTAAAAAATACTTATTTTATTGCTGAGGTTCAAATAACATGAGATATTAAAATGATATATTACATGAACTACAAATAATGGTTGGATTAAGTTAGACATAACAAAAAATGTTTTTAAGTGAGAGGTAAATGTTGACTTTAAATCTGAATTTTCTAAAATCACTTTTATTTAAAAATAAGCTGAAACATTGCATCATATGACAAAAGTGAAACATAAAATGATGACCTCTGCTTAAAAGAGCAGTCACTCCATAAGCCACAAAATGGATACAATTGATTATGGACTATGATTTCATACCTCTGTAAAAATAGACTCAAGTTTATTACCCTATGTTAATGTGCCATGGTAAAGCAGGCTTAGGTAATTACACTTTGAGTATTTTATCTTTGAGTTATTAAACTTGTCTCTGCCTCCCTACACACTAATGTTAGAGGTTAATAGCAATGTTCTATTTTATCCTGTGCTTTACTTCACTTAAAGCAATGATGCATGGCTTTCATTAATGCGTAAAGCAAGGAATTGAAGGAAAAAATAACATCTATATTCAGAGCAAAATAATCTTACATTTATATGTATTAATTTTGGCTAGGTTTATCTAAGTACACAATGTAGTTGTCATGGTAGTTTTTCTAGATAAAAGAGAACATTAAATCACTTTGTGGTATTTCAAGAGTAATGTTTCCAGTATGTTTTATATGTAAATACTGGATTAAATACATCAGGTGGATATATTAGATGAAACATCTTTTTCTGTTATCTGTTACTCTGGAGTTGTGCCTTTATAATTCAAATGGGTGCATTGTTCATTAAATTGATTACTTGTGATGATGCATGACCATAACACAGCCTAATTGGCTGTGTGTGTTTTTAAACCTCATTTTAAAGTATTGGCTTTTACCTTAATTCTATTCTTTCATATGGAAAAGCTGTAAAATGTATTATTATTTGTTTCCTTCCTATCTCTGTGCCTTAGTCAGTGTTCTATTGCTATGAAGAGATGACATGACCATCTCCAACTCTTATAAAGGAAAACATTTAATTGGGGATAGTTTGCACTTTCAGAAGTTTTGTCCATTGTCTTCATGACAGGGAGCAGCGTACCATGAAGGCAAACATAGTGTTGGAAAAGTAGCAGCTGAGAGTTCTACATCTGGATCAATAGGCAGCATGAACAGAGAGACACTGGGCCTGGCTTGAATTTTGAAAGTCCTAAACCCAACCTCACTGATACACCTTCATCAACAAGACCACATCTACTGCAATGTATCTTCTAATCCCTTTCAAGCAGTGTCCCTCATTAATGAACAAGCCTTTAAATATATGACCGTATGGGGCCTATCTTATTCAAACCACCACATTTGACTCTGTGATCCTCAAAGGCCCTCATAGCCGTATCATAATGCAAAAATGCTTTCATTCCAACTTCAAAAATCTCCATAGTCTATAATAGTCTCAGCGCTGTTTAAAAGTAAGAAGTCTTTAATGTCCAAAGTTCAAGTCTCTTCTAAGATTCACGGCAATCTTTTAACTATAACCTGCTATAAAATCAAAATCAAAGAGCAGATCATATGCTTCAAAGATATAATGGCAGAAAATATACATTACCATTCAAAAAGGAGGGAAAAGGAGCATAGTGAGGAAATACTTGACCATAGCAAGACTGAAAACCACCAATGCAAACTCCAACCTCTGCATTTCCATATTTAATTCAAAATGCTATTCAAATCTCCAACTCCTTCCAGCTTTGTTGACTGAAACACACTTCTCTCTCTTGGGCTATTACCACACCTGGTCTGCAGCTTTCCTTGGCAGGTAGCCCATGACTGAAATCTTCAAAATCTTGGAGTCTCCAACCCAATCCAAGCTTTACCTACACATCTTTACATAATGGCCTTTCTTAGCTTCCATACAAGAACTCTCTTGATATATCCCTGGCCTCAGCAGTTGTCCTTAGCTGCAGAGGGAGATTCTACAACTCCTTTTTTGTATCTTTGACTCTAAAACCAGAAATATGTGACCAAATATGACAAGTTCTTCTGCTTGCTAGGGCTTGAATTGACTCTCATTCAAATATATTTTCACAAACTTTCTGTTTTAGATGTTTTTTGGTGGTTTTGTTGTTATTTTTGTTTTATTTTACTACATGAGCTTTTCTTTAATTACTTTCCACAAGGTGGAAGCTTACCTTGATGGGGTCTTGTCCTGAGGTTGCCATGTACTTTATTCCATTTAGCATCAAGATTTTCTTTAAACTTTCAATCTCTTTAAGCACTGGACTCAGCTCTATTACACTTCCTGGTGTTTCTTTTCTCCCCAAACTGTACAATTTACATTTTCTTGCTTAGCTTGCTCCTTTTCAATACATATCTGCATAACAGTGGTCACTAACAACCACAGGACATAGTCAATACTACATTGTCTTCTGCCAATGTCATTAATCCCAAACCCTTCAATGTAGTCTCATGCAGATGTTTTGGAAAAGGGCAAAAAGTAGCTACCTTCTTCACTACAGCATCACAAAAACACAAGAAGAGTCTCCAGGCCACTTACTAATATTTTTCTACTCTGAAACATATTGGGCTAGGTCCCCACAGTACAAATTTCCCTCAGCACTATCTCCAATGCTCCCACTAGTATGGCCCATTAAGCCCCACTTAATGTGTTCAACTGCTTTCCTAATCCAAAATCCCAAAACCTACATTATACCAACAAGCAGCATGGTCAGGCCTTCTATGGCAATATCCTGCTTTCTAGAACCAACTACTATCTTAGACAGTGTATTTTGTTGTGGTGAGACACCATGACCACAGAAATTCTTATAAAGGACAGCATCTAACTGGGCCTGGCTTATGGTTCAGATGTTTAGTCCATTATCCTCATGGTGGGAGCATGGTAACATGCAGGCAGACATGGTACTGGAGAAATAGCCCACCCCCAGTGACACACATCCTCTAACAAGGCCACACCTTCTCAACAAGGCCATACCTCCAAATCCCTCTCAACTAGTGCCCCTACCTAATGACCAGTCATTCAAATATGTGATCCAATGGGAACCATGCTTATTCAAACCACCACACTTTGTGTTGCTCACTATCACATTTCTCTTTTTAGAACTAAACATTTTATTTTTACTATGTAACAATGGTTCAGTTATTCCTCATATTGGCTGATTTCAATTTCTGTAAATATTCCTCTCTCTAGTCAGAATCTTTCTTTTGCAGTCTGGCCTCCTTGATATAGATCATCTGTGTTAGGTTTCTGTTCACGATGTTTTGCAACATTTTATGGTGGCTTTCAATATTTTATTAGGTGTGAAATGTTCTACTTAAGTGGAATTTGATATGAATGTTGCATAAATGGAGCAGATGAAAGCAGGCCCTCTTGTCTGAAGGTAGTCTCCCTCCCACTTCAGGCTTTAACTGCTCAACTCATATCATTGTAGTATGAGTTTTCTAGCAAACTGCTTCAAAATCAGAATAACCTTTCCTGAAGTATCATCACCAAGAGACATTCTGTAGATCAATTTGTTCCTGTTGTAACCACTAGACCCCAGCTACTGGCATACATAAGTAAAACCTCCGATGTGCCAATAAGATGATTCACAACACAAAGACACTTGCCTCCAAGCCTAATGATCTGAGTTCAATAGCCAGGACTCACAGAGTACAAGGGCTGCCTCCTGTAAATTGTCCCATGATATCTACATGTATAGCATGGTAAATGGACACACAAGCACTCAAACAATAAATAAATAAATAAAAGTAAAAGAAGTAAGTTGAGATGATACAACAAAAAGTAGAAAGATTTAAGTAGTGTGTTGCTGCTCCACTGTATGCAAAGGCTTAGAACTGAAAGCTCAGTACCATTTTATTATGAAGGGAGTTTTTTCTGTGTTTTATTGGTATGATGGGGTTTGTATGATTCTTACCTCATATATCTTTTCAAAAGTTATCTCAGATTCCAAAGGGTCCTTGAACCACTTGGTCGAAATATTTCTCAAGTTGTAAGTGATGGATATTCATAATATTCTGGATATAAAATACTATAATGAATTATTTTATCTTACAGTTTATTGTTTTAAAAGATGATAGATGGCTGGAGAGATTGCTCAGCATGTAAGAAAACAAGTGCAATGATCTAGGTTTAGTTCCCAGCTCCCACATAGCAGTTCACAACTGTATGTAATTCTGAATCCAGGGTATCTTATACATCTTACAACATTTAGGGCTCCTGAAACTATGTGACGCACACATATGTACTTATACACTGTCTTAACTAGGGTTTCCATTGTTGTAAAGAAACACCATGACCACAGAGATTCTTAAAAAAGAAAACATTAATTGGGGTTGACTTACAGTTTTGGAGGTTTAGTCCATTATTGTTATGGTGGGAAGCATGGAGGCATTCAGGCAGCCATGGTACTGGAGAAAGAGCTGAGAATTCTACATCTGGATCATCAAGCAGCAGGAAGAGCAAGTGAGACATAGTAGGCCTGGCATGAGCTTCTGAGATCTCAAAGCATGCCCTCCAGTGGCACACTTCCTCCAAGGCCACACTTCCTAATAGTGCCACTCCCTTTGAGCCTATGGGCCACATTTTATTCAAACCACTACATGCACACAAAAATACACACACACACACACACACACACACACACACACACACACACATACACACAAATAGAATCAATTTTTTAAAGTTATTGAAAGGTTCAGGTTTAAAAATTAAAAGTAGAGAAGTAGTTTTTATACAAATGTAGGCAAAACAATCTGGTATCATATTTCAATTTTCTCTGACTTCCACAAAATTAGCATAATACTTTCTTATGTAATTATCACTAGTAAAAATAAATGCCTAAACATCAAAACTAATGAATTATTAGTACTTTCTGCAATGTCTCTGTTTGTAATATAGTTTCATTTAAGGTTTATAGTTTGTTAATGAGTTGCCATACATTGTAAAATATGCAATATAAATGCAAAATGGAATTAATAAGAAAAACATTTCATTTACTAAGTATAGAAAAGTAGGGCTGCTTAATAAGGAAAGTGACAAATGGAAGTTTAAAACTTTAAATTAAAAAGAGAACAAAGAAGTTTAAGAGTTATCAATCTCTACACAAAATACAGCTGAGACACACAAACAGTAAGAAATGTCACTGTAATGCCTTACAAATGGCAACAATACTGAATAAAGCTCAGGTAAGTTCTGTTGATGTGTTTTTTTTTACATAAACATTTCCAACATTAGAAAGTAATCAAAATTATTGCAGAAATAAGATATGAAAAGAACTTTTATTTTATACTTGTAGCATCCTGTGTGTTATGTTATGCATACTAAGCTTACACATTCAAGATCAAATATTCAAATAATTCTGTGCACAAACAAAATATAGAGAAATGATTAACAGTGGGAAAACTATAATTACAGTACCAATGTGTTTGTTAAGTCTTTCATAATAAACATACTCAAAAATACATGTGAAACTTATATGATGTTCTGATCTATTATCTTGAAAGCCTTTCTAATCCTTTAACATATAACCAAATAAGACTTTCATTTCATGCAGAAAGTTTAAAAAAATGAATTTCATCCCAGAGGCAGATTTACTGGTTTTCAGTTTTGATTATTTTCTACAGATGTACTTCAAAACTGTTTTTTAAAAAAGAAAAAAGCCATCCTTAAAATAAAAGTCTTTACATATTCGCAATGGAAACCACTCACAAAGTTTCAAATTCTAGAAAATTTGACCAGGTAACCTGTTTGTGTGAGATTGTTTTAAAATGTGTTCTGACAGTCACACTGATATTTTAAGCCTGTTTGTCCTGTGTAGATGGATTTCTGTTTCTTTGTCTTCTTGGGTGCCTCATCCTCAGAGATGCCAACTGGTCCTGGTACTGCCATGTAAGGAGTAGGAGTTCAAGTAAGAGTTGGGAGGAGAAAGAGGTCAATGAAAAACCTGAAGAGAATGAGCTGTAGGCGCTGGTGTCATCGAACCTGTGCTTCCAGGAGAATATAGTAGACTGTTCATCCTCTGCTCAAGACTCTGGCTGATGGTCGCTGCCTGACCTCCTGGACCTAGTTACATTATTAGACCTTTTCTTCATGTTACTTCTATTTACATTAGTTTCTCTGATGCTTTGTTATAATAATAGTTCATTTCCTTGATCTTTTAAAGCTTTGTTTTACTCTGCTTTCTTAGTTACCTACAATTTATATAGGTATTTTGTTTTTCCTGTGGAGTCATAAAGGCAGTGTCTAAATTCCCAGTATTTCTGATACCTTACATTTTTCTTATTGGCTTTGTCTTGTTTCCAGGCTATGAACCAATGCATGTTAGTCATTACTTAAAAAGTTCTTCTTTTACAATGATAAATTATGAATGATTTGCTCTGGGAAGAAACAGAACAATGGAGACTCAGAAATAATTAGCTTAAAAAGGTCTTATCATACTGGGTAAAATTGTATGAAGCTTTGTTGAAAATATGTAACTACAGTGATTTCTACTACTACTCTTCCAATATGAAAAAAAGGCTAATAATTATCAGAATACAAAACTCAGTGGCTCAAGAAGGGAAACACTGCAGCTCCACAGGATGAAGCCCAGAATCTAAATATAATTGAATTATTCAACTAGATGGAAAATAAACTTTAGTGCATACATTAAATGATCTTTAATATGCCTTTATAAGGTAGGTTATAATCATAAATGTTTTCAAAATAAAATAATGGCTAAAGATAGTAAACATTAATCTTCAGTAAGATAAATAATGTAACTTAAATGAGTGCAAATAACAGTTTTGAGTAGTCATCTCTGAATCAAATTCATTGGACTTATAGAGCATGAATGGCACATATTGACATCCATGCTTTCTAGAAAACACATTGTAGTAGCCCTACAACAAATAAAATACTAACGTGCAACAATTCAATGACTATATGTAAGTTGAGCACATTTGTTTTACTAACTCCTGATTGTTAAGATTTTTTTGTGGCATTAGCAAACAGATAAGAAAAAAAAAGAAAAAGAGTATTCTTTAAATTAAAATAAATTCAAATTTTAGGGTAGAAGAATGATATATTGCTGGAATGTAGCCATGTCCCAGGTGCATTAATTTAGTTTTCCTTTGGCTCAGAGTTAGACCTTGTGACAATGGCCAGATGGCTTCCATAACTAAATGTATGTACTCTGTGCTTTTTTACTGAAAAATCTCACTAACTCCTATCAAAAATCAAAACAAAAACCTAGAGATTTTATTACGGTTCATGACAGTGAATTTCATTACTAACCTGAAATAATACTCATAAATATTAACACTGATTTATCGTCTAATGCTTTGTACTTTGTAGTATTGCAGCATATTTGAGAGATGATAGTAAAAGGAATGTGTTTATATCTCCTAAATTCATGTATACTGTTACTATAGACTTGATATTCAGCTGAAGACAGTAAGTCTCATGGTTGTCAGGCGAAAATATCATTAGCTCTATACTAATATCAAATTAATTCTATTAATGCCTATTTGCCTTCTAATATTAATTCCCCTATTTTCCCTCTTGTGAGTCTACTTCATCCCTAGACAGTCCCACTTCTACTACCTCATCATATGTAAATTCATGACTCTAAATATCTTTATAAAATTCCATAATAACAACTAAAAGAAAACAGAATAATTCTTCTTCTAAGAGTGGCTTATTTCACTTATTATGATTATATACACTTGAATTTATTTTGATGAAAATAACAGTTTTTTCTTTCATGGCAGAAAAATTACACTGTATGTATATACCACATTCCCTATAACCATTCTTCTGTCATTGGATACCAGGTTCACAAATAGTGCTGCAGTAAACACTGATATACAAGTATCTCTCCACTATCTTGACAACTGCTGGAGAGAATGATGAAGAAAGTTAAGAAAACGAAATGATGTGGGATTGTAAACTAGTCCAGCTACTGTGGAAGTAAGGACTATCATATGATCCAGCTATACCACTTTTAAATATTTACTCAAGTGACTCCAAGTCCCATACCTTGTTAGTTTTTGAAGCCTGTGTGACCTGTCCATCTAACAAAATTTCTTCAACAAAAACATTACACTGGTTTTATTTTTACATAATTTAAAATATTAAGTGAAATTAATACTTTCTTGTCTCTGTGTTAGTAGTAATATCAGAAGTATTTTTCTGTTAGCTCTCAAAAATAATTTGTATTTTTTCTTAGTATTCTAATATTATATATTTCTTAACTGGTCTCCCCTTTATAAAACATTTAGAATACAAACAATGCCTGTGCTCTAAGATAGTCATCTTTTATTTTCTTGCTCTATCTGGAGAACAGTCACCTTACTTATTTTATTAAATAACTTGTTTAAATATCTAACTTTAAAAACAGGATGAGCTCTATATTATCTCTTATCTAGTTTTTGGAAGTGTCTAAGATTAAACATTATCTTTTTTAAAGTTTTTTTAAAGATTTATTTATTTATCATGCATACAGTGTTCTGCCTGCATGCCAGAAAAGGGCATCAAATCTCATTACAGGTGGCTGCAAGCCACCATGCGGTTGCTGGGAATTGAAATATTTTTTTAAAATTTTTATACATACTTGTAAGATCATTTTTACTTGGCAATCCCCAATGGTTGAAGGTAAGTCCTCAGTGCTGAAGACACCATACCCTTTAGAAAAATAGCCAAGAAACCTGAGCTGGAGGTTGTCTGGATGAACCCTTCCTGAGCAGTAGCCTTCATGAAAACCAGAAGGCACCATGCAAGCTTCCAAAGGAGGGAGAGAACTAACAGTGCTACTCACCAATGACACCTGTGAACCTTATCAATGGCCAGCATGACACAATAACCATAAGGATTCAGTAATGGCACTCATACTTGGTGGTAACCAACAACCTCATAATGAGATTTCAGACCCACTCAGCAAGAGAGAAACCTTGCCTAAAACTGAAAACCTAGATAATGATTCATGTCTAGTCAAGTCATAGTTATGGGAGGAACATCTATAACCACTAATATACTAAACCAGCATAAACCTTAACAACAATCTGTGGAGTCATCTAATCCAAATAGATATGTCAATAAATACTCTTGCATCTAAGGTTCTGGGAACATTCCAGAAGGGGGGGGTGTAGCTATTGTATAAGCCAAATGATCATGGACTTTGCTGTGAGATTGTGTCTCCTAGTAATGTCAGAAACTATACCATATATTCTCAGCAACATGATTGCTCAAGCATGCACTAAAGAAGATTGATACCAATTGACATGCCAAATTGTTCAGGGAAAGGTCCATGTGGCTTCAGAACTATATAAAGAACTATAGGCTACTGGGGAAAGCAGGTGGTAAGCAAGAAAGATTATATATATATCCATATATATAATGTGTGTATGTCTGTGTGTGTGTGTGTGTGT
>LZPO01076602.1:0-15921 GCA_001675575.1 Neotoma lepida
GGAATGTGGAAGGGAACTGAATGATGAGCCGGTGTAAACAAGTCTTTTGAATAAGAACTGGCCACAACCTCACCTGCTCTTCCAGGCAGCACTCATACAGCAGTGTGGACTTGACACTTCTGTGTTTTACTTAAGTACAACATGTAGTTTTGAACAAGTCGAAAATCTTTCACATGAAATGACTCTCAAAGAAAGTCACTTGCTACTTCTGGTGCTGGGAATTAAGAAGGAGCAAAATAGTTATTAAAAGTTGATGGGTCTTGGCCAGAAAATAGAAATTCTGAATAAATTAGTGGTGACTCAGACAAAAATGAGCACACCATATGTTATATACGGGAACAAGAAAAAAAGGATGTTAAAAACGCTTCAGCCAGTGCTCAATTCAAATTTATGATAATAGCATTGTAAGTGACTATGGTTCTGTTTCTATAGAATCATTAGGGGTCTACTGGGATGGTTTAAATGCTTCAGTTATACTTTACTGCAGTTTATGAGGAAAATTACATGTTATAGTGCTACTTGGGGACTTGGAAAGGTCTTGAGATGTTTCCCTTTGAACAGCTGAGTCTCAGCATTACTCGATTTCCTTTCCCCCTACTATTTCTTCTTAATTCCTTGAGAGAGGTCAATATTTAGCTCCTTGGCTCATTATGGAACCTGATTTTGTTTTTGAAAACATATGCCTTAAGATAAATTTAAATCTGACTATAAGATGCTAATATTTGACTGAAGAACCACAACTGCAACCTCTTTATTTATTGTGTATGTGTGTGTGTGTGTGTGTGTGTGTGTGTGTGTGTGTGTGTGTGTGTGTGCATGTGCCCGCCTGTACAGGTACATGCACACCAGAGCACATGTGTGGAGGTCTGAGGACAACCTTTTGTGTTGTTCCTCATCTTCCACCTTGTTTGAGTCAGGGTCTTTTTTCATCCTGTTTGCCCCTGCATTTGCCAAGCTAGCTGTCCCATGAGTTCCTAGGGAATCTCCAGCATCCTCCGGCCAACTCCCCACAGAACTGCTATAATATCCACAGCTTTTCCATNAATACTGCTTGGGAAATTGCCACTTCTGACCTGTACCTTTGTGACTAAATTTCCATTACAGGAAAGTCAATGATTTCATGGATTTCACTGANTGTGGGAGGGAAGAGATCAGAGCAGGTAGGTACTATTCAGAATCTAGGGAAGAAAAGGACAGAGAAGTAGGCTAATTTAAGTCTATGAGTGTTCCCCAGAACACATAATTTGAAAATAAAAATGACCCGATCTAGTATTAGTGATTTTCACAGTTCTAAAATCAAATACCGTAAGTGATAGAGTAGTCACTTGAGAGTTGACTTAGTTTTTTTGAATGAACAAATGGACGGGAAAGTCAGAGAACTGGTGATAAAATTAGAGCAGCAGAGGAAGAGCCAGGTGACACAAGATGCAAAGAAAAGGAGCTTTGACTTGGAGAAACAGAGAATGGGGCATAAAGAATAACATGGGAATGATAGAATAAAAACTTCCCCAAGACGCAGAAAGATGTATGCCTTTGTCTGAACGGGCTCACTAAGACTCAATGCGATTAACTTTGCAAACGCCACACACCTAGTCATAATCAGGAGAAATGTCTGACCTCCAATGCTGATGAAAACATTCTTTTTTCTATCCAGAACAAAAAATAGTTTTCTTACAAAAGAAAGATTATCTGACTATGCTATTAAAAGAAAAAGACCATGACCCCAAATCTTTATTTCTTCCACCACAGTGCTCCAATGGTACAGAAAAAGACAATGGTTTCCGGCATTCGAGTATTCAAAATAACTTACCACCCATGTACTGTCATCTGAGGAGAACCCCAGCGAGCCCTCCTGAGGATCACCCAGAAGCACATGCGCTCTTTATACNTGAGGTAAATGCTGTTCAGCCATTTCTTAAAACTTACAGGATGATNATTTTGTAATAAAATTTAGAACAGAAATTACTGAAAAAATTCTTGAAATTCATATTTCTGTGTGCTCAGTAAAAAATCTGTGACTACAACTCCAACTATGATGCGAAACTCAGGGAATGTGAGGAGAAATCTGAAGAAGGAGGAAGAAAGGGCAAAGGCTACATCCCTGACAGTCAGAGGGAAGAAGAGGTAAGGGTAAAATGGGAGTGTCGTCAGCCCTTTTGTGGCCATTGTCATCACTGAACTCGTTATTAATTAAAGAAATATTGTTTTACATGTGACTATGAACAGAAAAACAATGAAATTAAAATTAAAAGCTTAAATAAAACAGTGGGAATGGGGAACAAGCAAAGAAAACATGAGTAAACACAAAGTAATATGAAATAACAAATCAAAGATAATTTACCACTCTATCTGTCTCTTATACACATCTAGATGTGTATAAGAGACAGAGGTTAGCACACACCCTTAATCCATCTGGATCTCTGTGAGTTCAAGGTCACACTAGGGAACAAAGCCAAGCATGGAGACACATACCTTTAATCCCAGCATCAACCATAGAATTCTGGAGGTCTATACAGACAGGCAGGAAGTGACAGACGGGCGACAGGAGGAAATCTGTCTCTTATACACATCTAGATGTGTATAAGAGACAGGTTCAAGGGAAATTATGTGGTGGTATTTTACCTATATCCCCCAATAAAATTTATCTGAAGATCAGAGGAACAAGGTCAGCCACTAGGCTTGCAAAATTAGCACACACCCTTAATCCTATCACTTAGCAAGCAGGGTCTGTCTGGATCCCTAGGAACAGTCAAGCACTAGGAACAGTCAAGCATGGAGACACATACCTTTAATCCCAGCATCAACCATAGAATTCTGGAGGTCTATACAGACAGGCAGGAAGTGACAGACGGGCGACAGGAGGAAATAATGTAGCTAGGCTGAAAGAGCCAATGGGAGAACAGAACAGAAAGGGATATTGATATGGAGGTATAAGGAAGTC
Organism: Neotoma lepida; assembly: GCA_001675575.1. Lineage (NCBI taxonomy): Eukaryota > Metazoa > Chordata > Mammalia > Rodentia > Cricetidae > Neotoma > Neotoma lepida. The sequence continues at coordinate 2,942 of LZPO01076602.1, forward strand.
ACTCTCTCTCCATTTTGGGAGTGGTGGTGGCAGTCTAAGGTGAGGCTGGTAGCTGTTCCTACTTCCTCTGATCTCTGTCAGACTTTCACCCCTATCTCTGCCACCATGTTTTATTTAACAAGACCATTTAGAAAATCNGNCTTACAAAATTAAGAAAGTTAGAATATGCAGAACTTGAGTGCTACAAGTAACAAATTTTATTNAATAAATAATTGTGAACTCATGTGAAAATGCATGCAGAACACATGTATTTTATTATATACTCATGTGAATAGATGAGACATGAATTAGTCATAAGGATACCACCAAGAGCTATTTTAAAAAATGTCTTTATGTGGGGAGGTGGGGGACAAGAATGCGTAGGTTTATGCATGCCACAGGATGTACATAGAGAGAAGATGGTGATCTGCAAAGGTCAGTTTCCTCCTTACATGATTTGGGCTCTAGAGATCAAACTGAGGTCATCGGGGTTGGCAGAAAAGAACCCTTATTCACTGAGCCACCCCATTACTAGCTTCTTTGACTTGAATCTAATAAGTAGATGATAAATGATTATTATGATGAGAGGCATGTAGATATATGATAGATAATTAGATAGATACATGATCGATAGATCACAGATAGATTGACAAATCTATCTATAGGTTCCTATAGATTTCTATTAGATTCCAATAGTTGTATACTAGATTCTTATAGGTGTATATTGGGTTACAGTAGGTGTATACTTGATTCTCATAAGTGTATATTGGATTCCTATAGTTGTATATTTTATTACTATAAATGTATGTTGCATTTCTATACAAGCATATTAGATTTTAGAGGTGTATACTGAATTCCAATAGTTGGATATTGGATTCCTATTTATGCATATTGGATTCCAATAGGTCTATATTGTATTCCTATATTGGATTTTTATAGACATACACTGGATTCATATAGGTGTATACTGCAGTCACAGAAACACTTTCAGTTTCATCATGTTGAAGTAGAAGGATCTTAATAAGCTGCAGGTCTACCCAGATTCATATCTTTATGCACTGNATTTGATGGGGTGGTGTTTCACAACAAAGCCTATTTTTTTTTCTGAATTGATATAACTTAAGAAAAGAGTCCACTAGAAACAAGAGTAACATAAGAATCATAGGGTTGGGACTGGACAGGTGGCTCAACAGTTTAGAGCACTGGTCGCTCTTCCACAGGACCTGGGTTCAATTCCTGGCACCCACTTGGCAGCTCACAACTGTCTGTAACTCCAATTCCAGGGGATCCAACACCCTCACATAGATATACATGCCAGGCAAACCACCAATGCACACTAAACAAATAAACAAATATTTAAAAAAAAAGGAACCATAGGATTTCCTTATTCATACATTCTCTCACTAACAATGAACATGAATGTTCTCTAACATGTCAAAATGTGAAATCCATCTTAAACATATCATAGTTTTTGCTACAAATTCCATGNCTCATATGCCATTTCTCTGCAAGCAGACTCATATGTCATTTCTCTCCAAGAAGACATATATATGCACGGTTAGAGCAGCAGGGTTCTGGAGTGGCCACGGCACAACTTGCTTATCTCATTTGAAAACCTCTGCTCAATCTTTTGTCCTGTTAGTATTCCGGTCCTGCTGGGACCAAGTATGGAAGTGACTTTCCTGGGTGCAGGCAGCAGGTTGAGTGTCAGACAGGAGCACATCACTAGTTCAGGAACCTGAGGCTGGTGACTTGAAATGGGCTACCCTTGGAGCATTTCAAGGGTACACACAAATGGCTCATGTTAGAGGGTTAGGCTTTGTCTTTGGTAAAGAGACTTAGCTGTCACTTGGTCTGCATCTGGGTGGCTCATTTATCAAAGGCTGGGCTCTCTCCTCAAGAAGGAAGAGAAAATCTAGAGAAAAAGATCCCTTAGAGAGCAGTAATATTTCTCTTCAGTCAATGAATTTATTTCAAAGTATAATATATTTTTAAAAGTCATGGAGTCCTTAAACTAATAATTTTGGGAAGATGTTAAGTGTGAGAATTCATCTCATAAAATCATGAGCTAGGAAGAAAAATAGTCCTTTTGCTTAAGGCAAGCCAAGAACATGATCTTGCCTCCTTTCTTCTTTTTAATCCCCTAGGTTCTGGTAGTACTGAATCATTCTCATTTCTAATTTCAAGAACAACTAATTTAATTTTTCAAAGGATGGTTGGNATGGCATTTTGGTGAATGAGGATATTTCATATTTTTACACCTTAATAAAACTTCTAAGACCTGTTATTATTATATGGAAAAATTTGCCAATGCCTTTTCTTCCTGATAAAGAATTGTACTATTCTTATTACTTCATGAAACCTAGCAGAGCAAAATCAGGCTGTATTTTTAGAGAATTAATCAATGTCTAGCCAGTTTTAACCAGAATTAGGTACAGAGATAACAAATATGCACATCACAGTCACCCAAGGGAACTAGAAATTGGTCTCTCCATCCCCATCTCTAAAACATCCTAGAAAAACAGAAGGGAAAAGATGAGGTCCATAGTGAGCACAGAATGGTTACAGTCAAGTGGGTGTGCTGGAGAGGCAGAGATGAGATGTGCTGGGAGTGGAAGTCATGGTAAGTGGCTGTCACTGGCATCCAGGGCTCTGGCCTTAAGCATTTTGAGTTGTTTCTATACAGTGGTCTCTGCAATTACTGGCCTTGCCAGTTCACAGAGTAGCTTATCATCAATCCCCTACCGTTTACTATCCTCATTACTTTGAGAAGGACAATTCAATTTATTTTTATGACAGACCAGGATCTTGGAGTTCTGTATGAGGTCCACTATATCTCCTCTATGGACCTGATTTATAATTTCAGATACTTTTGTAAAAAAAATTGTTAAAACAAACAAGCCCCCCCCAAAAAAAAGACAGTTTAAAAAACATACTGTTATCCAACCATGTCCTTAATGCTATGAAGGTCTCTAGAGATTTTTGTGTGTGTGCTTAATTGTCTCAGCTATCTTCTATGAATTGAGAAAGGCCTTCTTTTGTTTGAATGTGACAGATCAGTTAGAACTGTGGCAACTACCATTTACAACTATTGATTTCAATGTGACATTAAAGGCCCCAAATTCAACCATTATTCTCTTCAATTGTCACAAACAAAGGTTAATAATAGTTGAGTTTGGACTGAAGGAATCAGGGAAAGATTGCCAACTAAAATTAGCGTGTTGTTTCTCTCAGAGACACAAGTCAGTCTGGAAACCTGTTCTCTATGCATTAAAAAAAATGCGCCTTTCTCCACAAGTAACATATATAATACAGAAAATGAAAATGTAGGGTCATAAGAAATCATGGCATTTAAAGTAATACATAATTTTAAATGCAGTCTTCATCACAAAGTAACAGCATTTTGTTTTGCTGCTTCTACAGAAGCAAAATAATAATCCTCGTAACTGTGAAGAGTGGTGTGGAACACGATTAAACAATATTTCAACCCTTTAGTTCATGCAGAGGTTACCTGCTGGAGGGAGAAAGTTTTGATTAGGTTCACATTTTCCAGGAGAAATCTTAAAGGAAAGCACACAGCGCTCTTAATGTATGAGTGCTGAAGGTACAAATGGCTCGCTTTCACACGCAGGTAGAGAGGCACAAAGTCCCTTTACAATCATAAATAGGTAGAAGGTAGCTGGCAAGACACGATAAATCTTTACCAAAGCAATGTCAAGTTACAAAAGTCTGTTAAGTCTTTATGGTTTCAACATGTTTATATTTATATTGTGATTTACTATCTATTTTCCTTAATGGTAAATAGTGAGTGAAGTGCCTTGGGCTTTGCTCACTGTCAAAATTTTAAAAAAAGCACTTATGGTTTTGTCTTTTTAGTCATTCCAACANCTTTAATTGTTGTTGGCCAATACATCACCGTACAATGTTTCTAGTGTTATAAAATGATAAATCTCTTGAGATGGTAGCTATTTCTGGATTGTTGTTCTGGTTTGGTTTCTCTGAGCCTCCAGTTCCAGTTGGCCTGGAACTCACAGCAATTCTCCTGCCTCAGGTTCTCAAGGATAAGGATTATAAGGCTCACCACACACAGCTTTATATTTTAAAATGTCATAAAAAACCCNACTTTAAACAAATGAATTTGATATAATTTATGACCAACTATTATTTAAAAAAAAAGTGAGACTCTTACCAAAACCTGGCCTCTATCCATTNATAGCCATTTTGAGGAACCTTAGACATGGGGCACCATTTCCAAATAAACATGGCTCACTGCTTCAGAAGACAGAGAAATCTCTATGGTACAGTTAACTGTAGTGATATTTCCTCACTCTTAAAATAGCAGTGGTAGTAAAATGATTTTAACTATAGAATTACATCTTTGCACTTGAACAATCTAGCAATTGGTTTAAACCTCTCTAACCAAGACTACCTACTTTTGTGTGCCCTGTGCTGCTGGAGTTTAAGCAGAGAGTGTGACACAAGGTGGGCAAATGCTATACTACCTAACTACAATAGAAGCCCTCCATTAGTTACACTATATAACACACAAGCTGCGTGCACAGACACACCTGCTTCTTGGTACTCTAAAAATAATGACAAGAGGATTGTGAATTTGAGGCCAGACTTGCCTACCTAGCAATTTCTACACCAGCCTGGGCTACACTGTTAGTCTAATTCAAAAGTTAAAATTTTAAAAATTAAATAAAATACACAAAAATTTAGAATAGTTCAGATGTAGTGAAACCATACAACGAGTAAAATTTCCAGGGCTGTAGAGATGGCTCACTGGTTAAGAAAACTTTCTGCTCTTGCAGAGGACNCAGGTTCTGTAAGAGTGAATCTTAAAGGGTCTTATTAATTGAAAACACCAGGTCCGGTATTGGGGTAAATTCTGAAAGGTCAGAGAGACAGAACAAGCCACAGCCAATCTCACCTTGCCAACTCCTCAGCTGATCTTGTTTCCTCAGACTGNAGGCTTCTGAGTCCTCACCTGAATGAATCTCAGCTGAACTGNTGCTCAAAGCCTCAAAGCTTAAGAGGCCTCTAGTTTCTGGTTCTCACGCCTTATATACCTTTCTGCTTCCTGTCATTACTTCCNGGGATTAAAGGCNTGTGTCTTTCCCAAGCAAGACATAGATCTCAAGTGCTGGGATTAAAGGTGTGTACCACCACGCCTGGCTCTGTTTCCAGTGTGGCCTTGAACTCACAAAGATCTGGACAGATCTCTGCCTCCAGAATGCTAGGAATAAAAGCGTGTGTGCCACCATTTTTTTGGCCTCTATGTCTATCTAGTGGCTGTTCTGTTCTCTGACCCCAGATAAGTTCTATTAGGGTACACAATCTTTTGGGGGACATAATATAATCACCACAAGGTTCCATTCCCTGCACCCATATCAGGTGGCCCACAACACCCGTAATTACAGTTCCAGGGGTATCTGACACCTTCTTCTCACCTCTGAGGATACCTGCACATACTTGATGCACATAAGCTCACATAGGTACACACATAAACATAAAAAACAAAAACTAAATAAATCTTTAAGGGGATAAAATTTCCTCTTTGCCGATCTCAGAGCTCCTATACATTGGCACCTATTCTTTCTATTTCCCTGNATATGTTTATGTAGATAAAGGCTAATNTATGTATCATTGGTGAACAATAAGATTGGATCATTTGCTGTTATCTTTACTGAATACATTGGTATGTATGTTTCAAGTTGATAGATATGAAACTTTGCCCCCAGTAAAGAACATTCCTACTTCCTCCTTTTAAACGTGGCAGTGCCCCGCTTGATGGGCAACCCATCATTTTTTTTCAGACATTCCTTAAAGAATTTCTCAGGTGGTTTTCAAGTTTTTAGATATTTCAAAAAGTTCTGTGCTCACTGACCTCACATGTACTTGGATGCTTCCTAAAATTTTGACAGGACAGATTCCTAGAAATAAATTATTGAGCTTAGAAATACTCACCCTCATATTGCCTTAGATGCTGCAAAATATTCTCCCAAAGGGTGGTAGTGTTTCCTTTTCCCTTTGATAAAACATGAAAGTGCCTGCTGCCTCCCACCCTCCACAGCACCCAGCCATCATTCTTTGCCAATCCAGTTGCTGAAAGATTTAAAATATGTGCTGGCTTAATTTGCATTTCCATGCTGACCAGCTGGGGTGAATACCTTTTCATGTTTATTGGCTATTTGTAATTCTGCTTCTTTGAATTGTCTATCCATCTTGTTCTTTAAGCTGGTTGCTTGCAGTTTTCTTAATAATTGGCTAAAAATCTTTTTTTTCTGAATCCACCCCCCAACCCCTGGCATTTTACATGAATCATGTGAACTCATCTCGAAAACTCATGTGTGCAAAAAGAATATGAGGGATGCTCATAGTTCTATGCTCAAAAGGAAAATACTTTTGACACATGGCCGGTTTGCAAGGTCAGTGACAGCCAGAATCCTGATGTCCACTGTGTTTCCACATCTCTCTTCACTCAGCTTCCAAACGTTTCTCCACTTATATGTCTACCCACAAAGGTGGTTTTTAAATCCCCATCAAGACAAAACAAACAGAAAAACACAGCTCATGAGAGGAAGCAAAATTTTAAAAACTCAACATAAGGGGAGTTGTCCTAGCAGGTCAGAACTACCATTCTACAGGAGACATGATGCCTGAGAGTGTGAGATGAGCCATGCCCCATTAGGGGGAAACTACTGGCAGCTTAGTTTNTTGTATAAACATGTTCTTTTTTCTGAGTACATGTCACCTGCTCACATCTCCCGAGCAGGTGGATTGTACAATCACTTCCTCTTACAGAAGAGTAAATGAGAGCTGAGACACTTGTGGTGTGTTAGGAAGGAGATTTTAATTGTCCTCTTTCCTTCCTCTATAAAAATCTGTGAGGGCTCCATGAGCTGAGGTGTGAATGCAGCAACGCAGTCACGGAATGCTTGTTCCCAGTCACTATGTAAGCTGCTTAAAAAGCACAAGAGAAGTAGGAACCCCAATTGCTCTTAGGCCATTTGCTTTTCTAGTCATTTTTCCCCTTGAAGATTCATTGCCAAACAGGATGTTGCAACATTTTTAAAAAAATTGAAGTGAATGGAAAATACTATTGGTGATACATAAATACATAATTTGTAAATTTAGATATTTTTCATTTGCCATTTAAAAAGCTTTGCTGTATATGTTTCTATCCCCAGTGAATACCTAGCTTGACACCCAATTCTTTTATTATATATGCATGCACAGTACACATACATGGCTATTGTTTATTCTTCAAACTACTTTTCATCTCAGTATCATGCCCTAAAAATTCCATTATGTATTTCCTGTATATCATTTTAATTGTATAATGTCTCATTTTATAAGTGTTTTTTTTACTTTTTCTATTATAAATTAGCATTTGATTCATGTTCATTTTAATGTTGCTACTCTCTCTTTGGTGAATGGGCAGTTTAGTTCTTTTGTTTGTTTTTATAACAAATTCTTTTCTATTTAACTTGAAGAAATGCATATATTTTAATAATACTCTACTGCAGTTGTTTGTTGAAAAAATGATAATTGNTNTTATGTTGTCTTTCCTCATGGTACTGTTTTAGTTTTTTAAAAAATTGAGTNTGTGGGGGGCATGCAGGTGCCAGAAGTCAAAGGACAAAATTCAGGAATTAGTTCCTTCTTCCACCATGTAGGTCCTGGTGATTAAACCTAAGTCCTCAGGTTTGGCAGCAGGTGACTATAACCACTGAGCCATCTTGTTGGCCCTTCCTCATGTCATCTATTGATGAATTCATTTTATCAAACTTTATATTATGATTTGTGGGTTTTCTCTTCTTCCTCNTACCTTTTTAAAGGAATTGTTATATGGCCAATAAAACACTTTCAATATTGTTTTCTAGATATTTTTAGTTTCTAGATATTTCTAGATATTATTTAATAGATGCCTATCAAACTTANGTCAAACTACTTGTAGTCAGTTTTTGTATATACATAGTAATTGTTCTCCCAGGATTTGCTTAGTAGTTCAACATTCTCCACTGGCTTGCAATGATAGCCCAGACAGAAATCACCACTCCATATGGACTTGAATATTTATATGAGTTTTATGATTTTTATCAATTGATACAATGTTGTGATAAATTCAGTATTTTAAAAATGATAGTACTGTTGATAATAAAAATATCTTACATGAAATAGAAACAATATTTCATTATCATCTGTGTCATCTGTATTGCAGGATGCCTTGTTTATTCTTGGTCTTCCTCATATACATACACACACACACACACACACACACATATATATATATACATAATTCGGTATTTTTTTACCTTGTTTGCATTTAATCAGAAGACACATGGATAATGTTATTTTTTCAGACTACATTTTTTAATATGTGTGTTTTATTGACAACTTAATTTTCTAGCTTTGTTTCACTGTGCCTATAACAAAGTAGGATGGATGTGCTTATAGCAGATAATGTTTTTATTTCTAATCTTAAGGAATNGCTTTCCATACTTCATTCACTTAATANGTAGCTTAATATGCAGTNTAGACATTTCGGAAACATCTGATCATTTAAGGAAGTTCCTTCCAGTTGACATTTCTCTAATGTTTTATTCATCTTTCTTTTACATTTATTTATGTGTGCCACACACATGATCTCAACCCTTGCAAGAATTAGGTCTCTCTGTCTACCATGTGGGTTTCTAGGATGGCACTCAGGTAGTAAGGCTTAGAGGCAAGTGCCTTTACCCTCTGAGTCAATTCACTGACTTTTAAAACTATGAACTGAAGGTGAATTAAAAAACAAACAAACAAACANACCCTTTATACCTGTTGAGATGATCATATGATTTTCCCTTTAATCTGTTAATGGAATAATTTACATNGATTGATTTTTAAAAGTCAAACCAACCTTGCTTTACAGAGCTATGCCTCATGTGGCTGTGCCATGTTCCCCTTCCTCCCATAAGCTGTTGCTTTGTCCTGTTTTGTTTGATATTTTGCATCTAAGATCATGACTGTGATTGGGCTTTAACTGTCCTTGTCACATTGACCTTTCAACATCACAATTATGCTGACTTCGTTAAAGAAGAGGGACACTTTAATTGTCCTCCCTTGTTTCCTTTCTCTCTGCCTCAGTTNCCCCTTCAATTCCTCCCTTCCTCATTTCCACTTCCTTTCCTCCTTCCTTCTTTCTGCCCACCCTCCTCCTTCCAGTCTGGAATAACTTCAAATACTCCAGTACTGCTGACTTTCCNTGCTGTCTGAAAAAGCAAGGTTGTGTGCACTAAAATGCCATCTGACTGGAATGCTGGTCAGCCATTCTACAGTTAAAATGGAAATTAGCCATCTTTTCTGACTAATTAGGTTACAAACAGCTTTGGCTTGTACGGTATATTCACGGATGTTAAGAAGGCATTGTCACAATTGAGGTTTTTCAGAAAATCCTTTCCAAGAGGATGTTTTCTATCAACAAACAGAGACAAAATTAAATACCTGATTAACAAACATAATGTCCTCTTTCATAATTCCCGGGACCCTGGTAATTCTGTTCACAGGATTGTGCTATCTACAACTCTTGCCTTTTGTTTCACATTTTGAATAATTCAATTAAAAGTCTGACAAAACAATAACAAGGGATTAAATGTTGTTGGATTGTAATNCGAAATAAAGACATAAGCTCTTCGGGTACATTTATTAAAAATTCTGAGTTTGTTGGAGTCTACAAATGAAAGAACTAATTGCTTGACCAAGTTATCCTCGTGTATGTGTGTGTGTGTGTGTGTGTATACTTAATTCTCACAGTCTTACAGATGAGGAAAATATAAACGTGTAAGAGAATTAAGTGCTTACAGAACATGCCACTTGGAAAGGATCTGTTGCCTCTATGCAAAGAAAGGCTTTGCCTTGTGTGGTGGCTTGAATATGAATGGACCCATAGGCTCATATGTTTGAATATTTGTTTCACAGTTGGTGGAACTGTTTGGGATGGATTAGGAGGTGTGGTTTTGGGATGTGTCACTGTGAGTGAGTGTTGAGATTTAAAAAGCCCATGTCAGTACCAGTTAATCTCTCTCTCTACCTCCATGCTGTTGCCTCAACCTGTAAACTCTCAAGTACTGCTCCAGTGCCATGCCTGCCTGCCTACTGCCAGGCTCCACACCATGGTGGCCACGGGCTCTACTACCCTNTAGAACTGTGAGCTCCAAATTAAGTGNTTTCTTTTATAAGCTGCTTTTTTGTTATGGTGTTTTTTTCACAGCAATAGAAAAGTAACTATGTAATTATTATATCTTGCTTTCCTTCCTCCTGTATCCTGAGAGAACCCAGGAGGAACAGCGGAAGCAGTAGGTAGCAGAAGCCATGGAAGGCTCATCCATAATCACTTTGGTATTTAATCTGGAAAAATCTTAACATTCTAATGCAACATGAGGGACATAAAAAGGAATGCCATAGAGACCTGGCCCCTAGAAAATCTTTACTGTAATCAAGTATTATGTACATAGTTGTATTCCCAGATATTGGGGAGGGAAAGTCAGGAGGAAGGAAAATTCAATGTCAGGTTGAAGAATTTAGGTAGACACTGTCTCAGAAAAATAATATTAATAAAAAGGAGAGGTGGTTGTGCTAGGAATATAAACTACAGCTCTGTGGTAGAAAATACCTCTTTGAAACCCTTGAACTCTAGTGAAAAGGTGAGACAAGAATTGTCTCAGTGAGTGGTGGACAAAAAGGAACCAGGCAGTATAAAATTAATATGCTTCTGCCTACACAGATATAGTTCTGTATCTTCTGTCTAAACTCCTGCTAAAATTAGTAAGGAAAATAAAGTGAGAAAATCTGTTGTATATCAAAATTATAAGCAAACNGAGTTGAGAAGATGGCTTAGTTGATAAGAGAGCCTGCTCTGCAAGAATGAGGATCTGAGTTAGAATTTCCAATATCTACCTGAAAAGCTGAGAATGGCTGTGTGTGCCTATAACCTGCACAATGGGGGAAGGAGACAAGTAGATCCCCAGTGGCGAGCTTCCAGTTCAGTGAAAAACCCTGTCTCCAGATGTTAGGTAAAGAGCCATGAAGGAAGATATTCATAATTGTCCCCTGGCCTCTACATCCATGAACATGGATATATTCATCACACATGCATGTGCATACAGATATAAGAAAATAACATAACCTCATGTCAGTTCCCAGAGGACATGTGATTAGTACGCAAGTCAGGTAATTGTGCTAGAGGGCAGCTAGGTTATTGTAGNCTGACAGTTCCTGCCAGAATAACCTTTTGGTGCCTTGGCACCTTTGTGAAAATAGGGGTAATATCACTAGTATGGATGATTATTTGATAATTGAGTAATGTGATATATCGAAAAGGTTAGCACATTCCCCAATTCCCCAGCATGTAGTAAGCTCTGAAAAAAAATGAAGACTATTTCATCGACAATGAAAGCCAATCTAACAAATTCTTACTTTAAACAATGTCATGACGGTTCTATCAGAATCCAAACCATAAGTCCAACTCATAAAGAAAAGTGATATGACAGATAGTGTGAAGAANTGCACAATTGAGTAAACAAAAGAAAAGTTAATCTGGAGAAAAATGATTCAATAATTCAATGAGAAAAACCTGCTTTGGAGCTGGAGAGCTCTTCCCTAGGAGACTGGGAAGGGCAGAGGTAAGAAAGGTTGGGTAGGGGAATGAAGAAAAGAAAGGAAGTCATGGGGGAAAATGAAATTCCCTTTTATGCTGAATAAAATTATGGTTTATTATAATACAATCCGGGATGCAGGTAATAAGAGAAGGAATGAATTCTCAAACCATGAATTTTAGTACAGAATATATAAGTCATTTTCTAACATGAAGGTTAGTGTGGAACACAACCGCGTTTTTAAACACAATCTGGACCACCACAATTACTTATAGTCTTTCTTCATCTTCACAAATGACACAGCAACACACATTGCTCTGAATATCTCAGCATCTGCTTTAGTGCATATAACCAGGGACAGCTGTTGTAGGTAGTTTTCCTTTCTGACAAATTCCAGGTAAAATAAAAGTATAGGCTGCAGGTACCAATGAGAAAAATGAACAGATACAAGAGTTAATTATTATCTGAGAGGTTAGATTTAAAGATGGCAGGTTGGTGTTTAAAAAGAAATAAAAGCAAACAAACAAACAAACCCCACAAAAAACAAGAGAACAGCAAGATGGCTCAGCAGGTAATGAAACTTGATGTCTGGTCCCCAGGACCAACTTAAAAGGAGAAGGAGAGAACCAATCTGAAAACTGTCTTCTGACTCCACACAAGTCATGGCTCAAATGATTACACACATCAAGAGTACACACAATAATAATTAATTCAAATGTTTAAAAATGAAATAAAATTAGTATGTGTAAAGAAAGGCACAGCTAGAATAATTTTTTACTCTTAATGAGGCTTTAGGTCATACAATGAAATGAAACAGGGACATGTGACAGGGTTGCTCAGGACAGTTTTATAAACTGACTTAAAAAGCTAGTCATTTTGACTGAGTGTGTGCATCACATGTGCTTATCTGCTCTGCTGGCTCATGAAAACGCAACCAAAGATTTAAAACAGTCTCAAAATGTACAGTTTAAGAATTAATGTGCAGGGACTGGGAAGATAGCAAAATGGATAAAGTCTTTCTGCACATGTGTGAGGATCTGAATTTGGTCCCCTGAATTCACATAAAAAGTGTTCATTTGTACCCCTAAGAATTGGGGTTGGGCAGAGACAGATCCTAGAGGCTTGCTGGCCAGCCACCCTAGCTGAGACAGTGAGCTCCACATTCAGTGAGGAGTTTTGTCTCAAAAAGTAAGATGGGCTTAGCTGAAGAGATCTGGCATTTGATAGCTGCTGGGAGAGGAAGACTCAGTTTTCTTTAGGGTGTGGGACCCAGTAGACCACACTCCAGAGCAAGACCTACACCTAAGACTATTTGGACAATACAGGTGGGACTCAGTGAGTTGAGAGAGAGAGAAAGAG
>LZPO01076602.1:33136-47958 GCA_001675575.1 Neotoma lepida
AAAGAATATTTGCTGTGCAAGCATGAGAACCTGAGTTTGAATTCAATGTGTAATGTAAAAGTTTGGTAAGGAAGGCTTTGTGGCTTTGTGTGTCTGTCACTCTAATGTTGGGAGAGGGACAGAGATGGGCATCTTAGGAGTAACTTTCCAGCTAATGAGAAACCCTGCCTTAAAGGGATAAAAGATGACAAGTGATTTCCCTTCTGACCTCTGCATGCAAAACTGGCAACTCCAACTGCATCCATAACATGCACACACATACACACACACACCCCTTTTTAAATTTAATACAGTAACTCAAGGGATAAAATATACATACATTAAATATGCCAAGTTTTACATTATTTTACCCACTCCTAGATTTAACAGTAAGTTTGCAATTACTTAGAGGCTTGAATAGATTTCAGAAATAATATCACATGTGTATTACCTCACAGGAAGACCTTTATTCAAAAAAAAAGCTACTATTTACTTAGTATANCAGACTGTTCTTTAAGTCAAAAGCTGTTTCTTCAATGTTTCTCTTTCCTTCCTAATTGTTTTTTTCTGTTTCTCAAACTTTAAGTATGATCTTAACAAACTCAATTCTAGTTATTTCTCAGCTGATTGTCTTGCAGGTCTCCATTCATTAGTGCACCTGCTTTATCTTCTGTACATTTGTGGAGGTCCATTTGATCATTCCCCATGTTTTCAAACACTGACACAATGTGCTNCATTGCTACCATAATCCAGTTTGGAAATGCTTCATATTATGTGACAATGACTGTAAATCATGCTGTTTCCTTCCTGCTGGCTTTTGTGAGTATAGACAACATCCAGCCTACTGGACTCTGAGTTTGGCTGTAAAGGATTAAGGAGGTTTTGGGTGAGTCAGCCTTTCTAGTCTCAATTAGGTAAATATAAACTGCAAGTAATGTATCCTATCCCAAATTCATGCCATCTGGGAATGATCCACTTAATTTACATTGGGTATTGGAATTGGAATTATATATGGCAGTGCACTTGGACTTTCTCTAGTTACTTAAGGTATTTCCTTTAGACTGATTTATTTAGAAATTGATAGCAAATCAATGTCACTTTAGATTAACAGATCTTTGGGAAGCACTTGTACACATATTTATATTATGCATATGTCGTTGCAAACTGACAATTAACCAGTGTGGTAGATNATGATGGCTAAAGCTTATTGAGTTCATTCCATATGCAAGGATAGTTTACTAAGTCTTTTGTTTCATCTTACTTCAGCTTTAAAACAACTCCAAAAGCTAAGATATATCATCATGCCCATTTTACAGTTGATAAGCCAAACATAAGAGTCAAATGACTCTCTCAAAGGATCTTTAATGCAGAGCTTATGACTTTACCCAGCTATTTTTATCAATGGGTGAATTATTATCAACTTGTTAGAAATCATTTGTTCCTTAAGTAAAGTACAAATACCACATCTTTTCTTTCATTTTCAGTTCCCAGACTCTACATTGCTATGTAAGTCATGTTTATATATGATGTAAAAGTAGATGCAAAGTTTATAAGGGAGTGAAGGGGACTAACAGGAGCAGGGAGGTAAGCAAGGAGAGGGTAGGGAATATGAGGGGGGAGCACGGTCAAACCACATTATAGATGTGCATGTAATTCCCTTACAAATCCAGTACTATGGAGAATGAATATGCATCAATCACAAGCCATTTAGAATACCTCCTGGTGATAGTGAATGTCACCAATGAGGAAGTCATTGAAAGCGTTTCTTGTGCATCAAAGATTTTGTAGTGACAGAGTCAGAGCTTGAACTTCTCTTCACAGTCTGGGGTGTTTTCCTGTCCATTGATTCTGTTTCCATTCATATCTCAGTGTGTACAAACACAGTTTGTCAGTCATGGATGTGAGGTTATCTAGTAGAAACACTTGGAGACACAAAGAGAAACAAGTCACTTGCTCCCCATCTGGGAATGCTGCACTGGGTTAAGAAAACGGTCTTTCAGCATCCTTATGACTTCTAAACTGCTGTTCAAATCAAAACCCCTAAATACCTACNAAATATAGTCCTATCTGGGGATAATAAAAGATGAAGGAGGGAGAAAAGTGTAGCAAATTGACTGAAAAGAACTGGGGGAGGGGGGAGATTAAGAACAGACCATGTAGGACTTATAGGTCAAGTTAATAGTTGTGAATTTACTGTCAGCTGGGGAGATGGCTCAGCTGGTAAAGTGCCTGCAACACAAGCATGAGGACCTGAGTGTGAGCCCCACAACCTAAGTGAAATGCTGGGCACCTATAATCCCAGCACTGGAAGGTTGGTTGAGGAAGAAGATTTCTAGAGTTCACTGGGCAGACACTCTGAATAGACCAGTGGGTTCCAGGTTCAGCAGGAGACCCTGTCTCAAAAGGTAACATGGAGAACAATTAAGAAGGACCCTCTGTGTCCATCTATGGCCTCCACATACATATGAGTACAGAAACATGTGGTGATATTTTATTTGTCTTCCCTAATAAAATATATCTGAGGGTCAGAGGAAAAACGGGGCTGCCAGCCACTAGTAGAAAAACAATAGCCATGCAANTTAGCACACGCCCTTAATCCATTTGGTTCTCTGTGACTCCAAGGTCACATGGGGAACTAGCAGTAGGAGGTGGTGGCACACGCCTTTAATCCCAGCATCAACCTTAGAGTTCTGAAGATCCATGCAGACAAGACAGGAAGTGATGTAGCTTGGTGCGGATAGGAAATTAGTTAGCAGATGAACAGGCATAAAAAGCCAGGTTAGACGGGAAGTCTCTCTCTTTCATCCGCTTCGCTCCTGGGAAGTAGAGGCAGCGTTGGTGAGGTGAGGCGAGTGGTGGCTTGCTCCTAATTCCTCTGATCTCTGTCAGATTTTCACCCTTATTTCTTGTTCCGCGTGTTTATTAATAAGACTGGATAGAAGTTCATCTTACAGAAACACTTGAACGTATATAAACACACACACAAAATATTTTGAACTTATAAAAGCTATTGAGATTCTGGGTCAATAAAGTTATTGTAGATAAGCTTGGCTGGGAGAATATGGATACATTACGCACACCCAGTCTGTATAGCTTTTTATATTTAATGGCTCTGCTCACCTCCCAGACACACACTCTCCCAGCCCTAGTCCCTATTATTGTCAGTGTATGTGCAATATTAGCTCTCACAATCTTCTTCTATGTGCGACCTCAGGATAGCTACAACTTGCATTGTCCCTATCCAAACAAGAGCTCAAGGGGGCCAAGAACCATGTCTTATCAAGGAGCTCCGACCTTCTTTCCAGGTCTGGGTTCGCATGAAGAATTACACTACAGGCCATGATGCCTGACTGCCCAGGGTGGTAAGACACATAGTCAACAGTGTTATAAGATTTCACCAATAGAGACTGGAGGCAGAAGGGTCAGCTCTCCCTTACTCTTCTTTTAGTTCTGTGTTAGGATGATCTGGAGAGCTCACCCTGAACCCCCACACTTGGATAATCTGCTCTGTTTCCTTGGGAAGCTTTTGTATTAGAGAGCCTTCTCTAAGGCATCATTCTATATTTACTTTCTCTCCTTCTCCAGNTCATCATGTCCACCCTTTTACTGCTCAGGGATTGTATCCTTCCATAAGGCCTTTTCTCATTACATACAACTCAATCTCTATTTTCTAGGCTAATACACATTAAAAAAGAAATGGATTCCAGTTCCGTGAAAATGCATTCAAGATCTACTTAAGATCTAATACTTGCAGCCTTCAGTAATGGCTCAATTTGCCATGTATCTGATTACATACTTAAACTTTGAGCACATCCATTGGGCCAAGATGAGTCTTGCTCACCTCTGTTTGGCTGCCCAGGAAATTTACACACAGTTCATGCCTGTGCTTTAGAAATAAATATTCTTTTTTCATGAAATGGGGATAACCAATCAATGTCTCAGAAAAGTTAGAGGCTTTATCCCAAACCAAGAACAGAGCCACCTACTCCAGGCTTACAGAAAAATTTCACCATGCTGTAAAACCCCCCATGAAACTGCTTCTTTGCCTAAAAAATGTGGCAAAGTTTGAAAAGAAGAAAGCATTAGAAGATATTTCAAGTGTGAGTTCTCTGAGGTTATAATAAAAAAGTGATCGATTTTGTTTTCTTTAATTTACAAAAGAAAACAAATCATCAAGCAAATGAGGATGACAAATAAGACAGTCTGCGCACACAATGTCCTTGAGATGGGGCAGTTAGTTCAGCTTAATGCATTATTTAAATGTACCTAATGTTATGACCCAACTATGCCAGGAGCATGGATAAACACGTTGGTGTCTAGGCTCATTTTTTACAGCTATTCATGTGCTCTTAAAAGTCTACAGTGCATAGTAAAATGACATACCAGGATCCAGCGAAACAAAGAAAAGCAATCTCTGTATTGGTTATTTTCTTTCAATGCTGTGACCAAATACTGAAAAGATGCAACTTAAGGGAACGTGTGTTTATTCAGGCTTGTGAATTAGGAGGTGCANCCACCNTGGTAAAGAAGCTGGGAGGCAGGATAAGATCCCATGGCAGCAGGAAGCTGTCTGTTCACTTCTCCATGGACAAGGAGATGGGGGTGGGGTGAGGTGGGTATTGGTGCTGGTATAAATTGGCTTACTCCTTTCCCTTTTTTATTTTGTCTTGGGGTGCCACCAACATTCAGGGTGGATCTCCAAATAATTCTGTTTGCAAATGCCTTCACAGACGTGTAGACCTGTGTCTCACTAAGGGCCTTTGGCATCTCTTAATCCACCCAGATTGATAGTGGATTTGATCACCTCTCCTCCCTGTGCAAAGTTAAAGGAAGAGTCTCTCATTGTTTATTACTGGTCTACTACAACTGCAGCTGCTTTGATGTCACATATGTCTTTTCTGTTAGCAGAGGTGCTGAGGAGAAGACTGATGGTAAAGTCCCTCAATTCCAATTATAAAGCCAACCAAAATAAGGAGAAACTATGAAAATGTACACATGCCACATCTAACTACTCGTGACCCCTAGAAGTGTTGGCAGAGAAATGTAGTATGTGATTCCTGATACTACCCACAAAGAATTGTCCGTGTTAGACAGTAGAGTACCTCTGGATGGAAAACAGTTTTGATTTATTTTATTGTGAGTTCTTCCACTGTTAAAAATATTTGTTTTGATTTGTTTTGATCAGTGGGTCCATAAAAACAAAAGCAGTGAGTGGTTCTCCTTTTCCTTTTAAATACAGTTATTTTGTATTTGGGTATGGGCATGCATGAACATGCCACAGTGTGTGTGCGAGTCAAAGGACAAATTAAGAGAAAGTCAGTTCCCTCTTTGCACCATGCAGGTCACTGGGGTTTAACTCAGGTCATCAGGATTGGTGGCAATCACTTTTACCCACTGAGCTACCTTGCAGGCCCGAAATAACTCATTAAAAAACGATGATCAAGAAGAGGCCATGAAGTTGGGAAGGTGACATGAAACAGATATCAGGGAGGATCTTGAGTTGGAGGGAGTTAGATATGATTAAAATACATTGCATACATGTATAAAATTATCAAAGAATGAGTAAAATATTATATTTAAAATGTTATTGGGTGTGTATAGCATGAACTGTGATGGAATCCTGCTGGCTTCTGCTACCCTGNTACATCCATGGGGATGCAAAGGCCTGTAGGTAGTCTCCTCATGCCAAACCCCTAGGTTAACCCACATCTAACTTTACAATAAGCATGCTGTTTCCTTGACAGTATGTATGGCTTGTCCTTCTTGATACATATATTGTCGTCCTATGGAGATATGANGGGTTGTTCTGACTTAATAAATAGAAAGTAGACTCTTTCCTCTTGTCTTTGTTATACAGCATTTAGAAAACAATAATAAATAAAAGTGAAATTAAAGAACACTACAGAACAAGATAACGTCTACNTTTGATAATATGCTCATAATCATAGCCTTTTGACTTTTGTATGTAAGTAAACTCTCCCACTTAAAAATTAATGTCCATTACTGAAGGAATTTTTAAAAGTATTTTATTCTTATGGAAAAGCAGAGGAGCATGCAGCATGATAAAGCCATTTATCATAGTCAGCTTAAAATTGGCAAAGCTCATGCCAAGCACGGGCTCTGTGGAAGATTTCATGGTCAATTAGGTAAATACATGTATAAAANGGACCCAGCACAGAAGATCACGAAGCCAATTACAGATCATGTTTAATTTCACCCCCCTAAGTCCCAGAAGTAATTTTTCCCTTCATAGTTTTAAAAATATCCAAATAAAACGTACAATCAACATTTTTGAACACTATAGAGAACATTATGATATTTTGTAGTGTCAGATCAATTACTTCAAAAGTCTTATTAGGTTCAGTCTTCAGTGTGGCTGAGAGCTTTTCAAGACCCCCAGCCAGGAGGTCTCACCCAGGTTGCCTGACAGAATGATGGACATAAGTGTATTTTTTTAAGGATGTATTTTTCTATTTGGAATACCAATCTGAGGCACATGGTTAGTGTTTGCATTTCTGTAAGGTTCAATTTATATTGTGGCACGCCAGCTGATGAGTGTTCCACTCAGCAGCATTCCGTCCTAGCACTTTATACATGCCGGCATTCAAACTAGAACAGTATTAAATGAACCTTTTATATTTTAAATATTCAAGACTTTTATATTCAAAATCTCTTCTCTTACTGTCAAACTAGTTTGCCTAAAGGCAAGGTAAGATCAAGTTAGACTCTCAAAGGTAGAATTAAATTTTATCATAGCATCCATCATAATATGCAGTTTGCTTAATATGCAAATGGAGAGTCTATGGATGCAGAGAATAAAGGGATTTTAGGTAGCTTGTGAAATCCAAGGGACTGCTTTTATAAAATAGATTCCTTTTAAATTTACACTTCCATCATTTAAATGAAAACACATGGTAAACAAATTATAATAAAAATGTTTTAACTTACATTTTCAATTCAATTTTACTTCTACTGTATTATTTTTCGTGGCAGCTCTTTACTTAAAACTAATAAAAATGAGAAAGGTGAAATAAAATAAATACACACTAAAGAAATTTTTACCTCAGCCATCTTGGAGAGTTCCATCCAGTCATTTTTATTGTAACTGCACATGATGCTGGCGATCAGGATCTTTACAGAGAAAAAGAGAAGATGTGTTCAAGTGGCTTCCCTGCTTGGCATGCGTATTAATATCTGTACACATACATTTATAATGACAAGCTACAGTATAAA
The DNA here is from genome assembly GCA_001675575.1 of Neotoma lepida. Classification (NCBI taxonomy): domain Eukaryota; kingdom Metazoa; phylum Chordata; class Mammalia; order Rodentia; family Cricetidae; genus Neotoma; species Neotoma lepida. The sequence continues at coordinate 40,349 of LZPO01076602.1, forward strand.
AATTAGTTTTCAACCTGTTGAAAAAGAAGTATCACTAGAGAAGACAGCATGCAACAGTAAAGCACCAGATAATATGTAGGGCTTTTGGTATGTGGGACAGCATTTTCAATTACTGTCGATGGATACTTGAGCAGGTATCTGAACATATACATGCATGTGCACGCAGCTATTTATGAGTGCTCACATGTGTGCTAGTGCATGTGTATGAAGGTATGCATGCACATATGTGTAGATGCATGATTGGGGGGGATTTGNGGAGGCTAGTTCACCTTGGGTGGATTCTTCACTGGCCATTCCCCATTTTTTCTCTCTCTTTTTGAGATATTATCTTTCACTAGGACCTGGGCCTCATCAATTTAACTAGATTGGCTGGGCAATGAGCACCAGGGATTTTCTTGCCTCTATATCCTGGACACTGAGGTTACAAATACAAGCTACAGCTCCTAGGTCTTTATGTCAATTCTAGGGATTGAACTCCCGTCCTTGGGCTTTTGTGGAAAGCACTTCACTGACTCAACAATTTCCCAGCTCCAATTTTTTTAATGTTATTAAGTCTCAGCTTTCTCATTTCTCAANTGTAGATTATAATATTGACTTAGTCGTCTCAGAAAATGGCAGTGGGAATTACATAAATTCGTGTGTAAATGTGTGCAAATGAAAGTCTCATTTCTACAGTGCTGTTGAAATGCACATTACCATAATTATCAGCACATCAAAAAGATTTCAAGGTATGGGAAAGAAAAGTATAGTGTTCTCTTCAATAATAACATATCACATTATGGTTAATACAATTTCATATATCTCTTGTGAATTACAGTTTTAAATTATATTAAATGACTTTACATTGCATTGGATTTCAGTAGGTTAATGATTTAAACCTTATGTTAATCTATCAGTAGAGTATATATGGTAGTAGTTGCTAGTGTCTACTCCAAAGCCAGGATTTCTAGGTTGGAATCCTGATTCTACNATCTTTGGGTGCTGCCCTAAGTGAGATAGCGGATTTCCTAATTGGTAAAATATGGGTAACAATGCAGAGAAAAGCAAGAATGGCGGTGGCTAAGACTTATTTAGCTTTAATGACACAATGGGCATTGTTTTAAAGGATTTTACCTTATAAACCTATTTAATAATTCCAATCTTGTTTTGCCCATTTTGCAAACAAGACACAAAGACACTGAGTTTTAAAGACCACACAACTACTAAGGGGCAGACCAGGACTCAGGCCCAAATGGTGCTAACTCATAGTCTATGATTTTAGTTGCTGACCTTTGCTGGCCTCATGTATGTACACAGGGAATGCCAATAATTGTTTTTCNTTGTTACCTCCCTCTGGGACTATGAGACTGAGGTACCTGGAGTTTATGCTGTACATGAAGACATGGAATCTAGTAATAGAATCTGCTAGAAGTCACTGAGCTCCCATTGCATACATCTTATTTATGTATATGTCTAATATCACAAGGACACATTGCAAAGGTTAAATGAATGTTTTCATCATGGATANAANGATGTAAAGTTGGGACCACATTGGAGAGAACTCTGAACACCAGGATGAAGCTGCCTTTGAAGTTGGGTTAACTCGAGTCTCTTGGTAGAGTCTAGACACCATGGGAACCAGGTTTTGAAGGAGTATGGAAATCAGCTCCCTCGTAAGCAAACAGTCAGGGAAAAAAAACCCTGAGTAGATGAATGTTCTCTCCCTTAAATATTTAAGATGATGGACTTCCAGGTTCTTTATTCTGTTCAAATAAAAAATTTGTTAGTAACCATTCAGAAGAACTGTCATATCTTCTGCCTGGGCTCCATTAGTGGTAACAAATCTATTTTCTTATCTTTTATCAAATAATCCAATGCCCCAGGACAGCCCATACCAGGCAATTTGGAGGAAGAAAGGTGGGATAGGGATGGAGGCTTCCATCAGTAAGCTGGGCTGACTAGAGAAACACACTTCGCTATCACTGACCGCAGGATACACTAGATGCTCTCAGTTGGGAAGTCTCATGGCTTCTTTTTTTCTAAATGCCATTTCAAAATTTGATAAAGCTCTATTTGTTTGAAATTTGTATTGTTTGTGTCAGGATTCCTCAGAGTCATCAAATGCCCCAAGGTTTCTAGGATGAAAAGGAACTATAACAGAGTTGGATGAAGACATATCAATACTGTTCTAGAATTAGTATATGCATGAGAAATCACCCTGTTCACTTAGAGATCAATAAAGAAAAACATTCTTTAATAGTACACATCTGGCTCTGGCTAATGCCCAAAGAGGACCTGGCCACAAATAGCAGATTTTACCACCGTATATACACCTTAGGTTTNTGCACTTCCTCTAGGCTGTTATCTTTAAATGTCCTTCAGGTCCTGGCCCCAAGTTACACTTTCAACAATTTCAACAGACAGGAGACTGAAGATCTGGCTACTTAGGCAGAGAGGAGATGTACACAGCGAAGATGTTGCCAGAATTATTTCTTAATTACACTAGTGTTGCTCTTTTCAAATAGTTGTTAGCCAGGGTCATCTTATCTACCTGCTATAATCATGCTTTTCCTGATAACAGTGCAAGTGACTTAAGGGCAGACCAGGACTTAATTTAAGGTGGTTGTGACCTACACTACCTACCCCCAATCTGCTCCCTAGATGCCTGTTATTTGATGTAGAGATGGACCTGATGGCTGGTTTAAGTCCGAGTTGTCTCCTTTTGTCATGAGAATGGAGCCTAATTAGAGGTCAACCTTGATGAGTATACACTAGTACAACCTTTCCTATAACCCTGAACTTCAATTATAGTACAGAATTTTCTTTCTCACAGTTTCTAACATGTCTAGTCAATACACTATTTAACTTCCCATCGTATTGGAGGCTATGGTCCTTTACTTAATTTGTACTTTGTATAATTTAATGCTTAAGTTTATTAGTAGATTCTTTTCAGTATCATTTTTAGTACTTGAAGTGTCTATTGCATCATTATCACGTAGAGTATTGTCCTGGACATGGAGAGTCACAGTGCTATCAGCATCTTGAGGATGCTCACAGGTAACCTACTGGAGCCTCTCACTAGGGTGAGGATGGCTGACTGTAGGTGGGATCCATACATTCTTTCCAGGTAGGTTTTAACAGTTTTCTAAGTAGCAAAGCTGCAAGTTTTTAAAATAAGTTCTATCTTCTTGTACGCCAAAGATAAGAAAGAACCCTGGCTGGGATAATCACAGTGATTGATTGGTTACACTTGTCATTAGCATCCTACCACAAAAATCAAAAGGTTTTATTACCGGTCCCTAAACTAGACAGTAAATGTGGTGAGTTGCTAGTGACCACTGACCTCTCTCAATTTATCCGCCTTCTGGTTCTGCTTTCAGTAACTTTACCAGTGCAGGCAGAGTAGACATAGGAAAATGGGGAAGTGGAGATAACTAGGAACGGAAGAAAGTGCCTTGTTGCAGACACCTGCCAGACCAGGGCCCTGTGAATGTGTCTTCATGTAAGCACTTATAAATATTGCTTTTCCACTGAACTTCATACTTTGACTTTTACCAACTGCTATATGTAAAATAAATATTACCATGTTTGAAACAGTCTGATGAGTGATATCTTTTTCATAGCGGAGTAAAAAGAAAACATAACTTCATAAATGATTTAAAAGCAGGGNTATTAGGTCTGGGCTATCTAGGTTAATAGAGTGCTAACTTAGCATGGGTAAAGCCCTGGATTCAGATTCATAAAGCATCATAATTAGTTTAAACATTCTAAATATCTGAATCTAAATCCAAAGGATGGCTTGTAAAAGTATGGTAGTTCACAGATACCACAGTGGCTGCAAAATTATCTTAACTTTCATTAAAATAGACCTGAGGTTTTCCAGAATCAAGCTAAAAGGTATTCATTTTAAAAGGAGATAGAGCATAATTTAATCTTTCTTTGATGATTAAAAAGTCCTTTAGTGTTTTGCTTGACTCAGTTTTTAATCAAGTAAAAGAGGACAGGCTATTTTGCTTCCTATGAGAAAAGTGAACTGATGGATATTGCATATGATGAAGAATCATGCCATGATACCAGAAATGAATACTCACTGAGACATATTCCTAATCAACGGTTCACTTAATTTAAGCCATTCCCAGGGCTTTTTTTTATAGTTCATATTTTAAAACATTATTGAATGAGGTGATACATAATAGCCAAACACTACATGATATTTGAACTTTATCCCTATCCTGTATTTTATGAGAAACACTCTGGTAGGAATTTCTAACTATGCCAAACAAGCTACTAATACACAAATTCGCTTCCCACCTTGGCAGATTCTAAATAAGATAGTAGTCTAGAGAATAAGACATAGNCTTTGTTCATTCACTATTTAACCAATATTTCTGCAGTATGTACTGTGTGCTCTTACTTGGAAGTGACATATGAAACAAGGAAAACATTCCTGTCACCTCAAGCAAAGAAACGGATCCATTGGGTAACTGCCAGGTCAGGATTATTGTGACAAAGGCAATAATAGAGGAAAATGAGGCAGAATCACTAGGGTAGGGGCACAGTCATAACAGCTAGGCAGTTAATCAAGGGCTCTTTGCATTGAGAACAGGGTGGTGAGAAGGTTCCTTACTCTCTTACTCTGAAGAATGGAATGGGGAGTGAAATTTGACCTTCTGAAAAGAGAAAAGTGCAGGCAAAGACTGAGGGAGATGAGCCTGGAATGTTCAAAACACCAAAGATCCAAAAAGCTTCAAGACAGGGCAAGAATAGTATGAATAAAAATGAGAGAACCAGCTAACAGCTGTATCTCTAGATATTCTGACCCCCGTGGGAGTCTGATAGCCTATGGGAAGTCATCAAAAAGTTGGGGATGGTGATAAAACAATGTGGCTTACATTTTCCAAATATGTTTCCGACATCTTCAAAAGGAAATAGATAATGGTAATAGATGTGAAAGAGGAAGTGCAGTTTAGTGAGATAGCATGGTATCCACAGAAGTACTGAGAAGATGATGGTTCTGAGCTAGATCCTACACAGCAGGTAAGTGTTTAGGTTCAAGGGAACCAAGAGAAAGGGCAACATTAAGGATGATTCCTCGACTACTAGCTTGAACTCTGGATTTGAGAATGTAAATTATTTATGAACACAGAATAAAGTCTAATAGGAGATGATTGAGAAAATACAAAGTTCAATTTTAATATGGTCCATGTTGAAGTGTACAGTAAGTATTGTAGTATTGAAGTCACTGATGTGCCCTTGGTACCCTTGCTATTTAATCTACTAAAGAGATTAAGGATAAAATTATAAAATAAGGAGATTTTAATATATAATAGCATTTATAGTCAACTGGCAAGGTGATTAGAAAATTAAATAAAATAAAGCATATAAAAATGCAGGCCCAACCTCAAGCCACGAGAGAATGTGGATATATGCCAGAAGGAATTTCTCCAGAATGTAAGGTGTGACTTATTGTGAAGAATTCTGCTGAGAGTTTATGTAAAGATGGTGAGAAACAGTTTGAGCTTGTAACATTCCACCCTGCAGGGAAGCTCCTTAAGTGGGAAGGTAAACAATTCAAAAGAGCTCCAGGAAATCCCTGAAACTGATCGGATTCAGTAGGCCCCTCCCTGCCAGAGTAAGCAATAAAAGCTGAGCATCCCTGGCAGACAAAGACNCTAAGCTGCTAAGAAGATGCTCAGACAAGCCAACTTACAAACAAGACTGAGATCAGACCAGTTGCATGGAAGAAGCAGAAACCAGAAGTTTCCTAGAAGAGCTTTAGACCAACTGAGTCATTTGGAAAGGATACTCCCCAACCTGCTGAACTGCCTGTAGGATGTAGAGTGTGCTCTAGGTTGCAGCTTTTGTGAATTGTTACCCTGCTGGGGTGGTGGTTAGTGTTGCAGCTGTCTTTGAGCCATTTCTGCCCCCTGTAAGTAACTCCTCACCCACATTCCTCTAGGTAACACCAATAATATTCATTGGTTTACCAAGTTGGACTTTGGTGGCATCCGTGTTTCCTATCAGGAGTGAGTAGCCATGTATGGAGTGTCTCTCTTGGAAAAGTTTTGTCATATAACAAAAGAACAGAGAAGTGTCCACTGGGTTTGACAACATAAAGATCTCTGGTCACCTTTATAATACAGTGTTAACTGAAGCAGCAAGGGTGTGACTCAGACTGGCATGGGCTGAATGGATAGAATTTAAAGATGTGGGAAGAGAGATATAAACATCTCCCTCAGAACTTGATGGCATAAGTTCTAGTTTCAGTTCCTGTTTCTGTGATAAAACATCCTTACAACTTAAGGGAGAAAGGGTTTACTGAGCTCAGGATTCCAGACTGCAACTCTTCACTGCAAGGAATTCAAGGTGTCAGGAACTTGAAGCAGCTAGTCACATTCACACTTGAGACTAGAGAGCAATGCATGCATGCATGTGCTGAACATATTCTAATTCATATTCTCTCTTCTCTCTCTCTCTCTGTTTTTCTGTTTCAATCATTCTCAGGTCCACATGATGAAACACCGCCACCCCCAGAGTAGGTCTTCTCACTTCAATTAACTCAATTAAGAAAATCCTCACAGGCATGCCTACAGGCTTACCTAATCTAGGCAATTCTTTGTTCTTGATTTTAGATTGTGTCAATTTGACTAAATATCACAGAAAGCTAACAGAGGTATGAAGAGGCAAATGAAAGACTGTAGGAAGCCCAATGTGAGTCTCTTTTAATGATCTGCATTTTATTATGTTTATACATTGGTGAACTGATATGGGAGAAAGTATAGGATGATAAGAGGTAATGATGAAGCCAGAGCATGTGGGAAGCAGTGTCCATGGAGAGGGGCAGGGCATCCTATTCAGTTTAACAGGGCACAAAGGAGGAGAGCAAAAAAAAGCTGTGATAGGTTAATAGATTTGGTGGAAAAGGTGAAATAATTCTTGTTGCTAAATTTTCTTTCTGAAATAGGAGGTAAGGTCTCTTGATGAGAGTACATAGAAAGGGGGCAGAGGTTCAGAATTATGAGGGCAAGATGAAAGTAAAATAAACATCTAAGAATATAAGAGAACAATCCTACTAGATGATGGTACAATTACAAGGCCTCAAAGGTAAATGTTTATAATATTTGGGGGAAGAAAGAATAACTAGTAAAAATGAAATACAAGATGATTTACAAAGTCAGGACACAGATATGGCTGAACACAAAATACAAGATTTATAGATTGCCTCAGAGTAGTAATCCATTTTACCAGGACTCTATTGGTCATTAAAATTTGATGTGCTTCATGAAAGAACAATCTCTACTGAATTGTGCTTTGTAGACAATGCTTTTAAATTGGAAAATTTCTGCTAGGTACTGTAGTGGTTGCCTGTAATTTTTGGCATGCAGGAGCCTGAGGCAAAAGGATCATGGTGTTAGGACAGCCTAGATATCTTAGCTAAGGTTTCTATTGCTATGAAAATACACTATGACCTTGAGAACTTATAAAGGAAAGTATTTAATTGGGGCTAGTTTACAGTTTCAGAGGTGTATAGTCCATTATCATCATGGTAGGAAGTATGGCTGCACACAGACAAGTATAGTGCTGGAGAAGGAGCTGAGAGTTCTAGATCTGGATCAGCAGGCACCAGGAAT